>JAODPA010021772.1:0-12938 GCA_025585075.1 Nepenthes mirabilis | reverse complement strand
GATTGAATTGGCAATATTAAATTTATAATTATCAGTTTAATTGTTGTTATTACATGTATATATCTAATAGTTGTTTTCACGCAGCCCAAAATTTGTAAGTAATTTGTGGTAGGTGGTGATCATATATAATGAGTGTGTACACGATATGAAGATCTAACTGCCCCCATTGTCACTGTCCAATTTTTATAGCTATAAAATCTTGCAATGCATTCGATTCCCCATGAGAATAGACACTAGTTAAATTAACTGCTGTTGGGTCTTAATATAAGGACCCATAAAATACGGCCCCAAAGAAAGGGCCCAAATGAAAAGCCCAGAGATACGTCCATGGACCGAGAGGATAGACTGGCTCAAGAGGCCCAAAAGCCCAATTTAGTCCTTTAAGCTGGACTGGGCTAACAAGCCTGAGAACATGGGCTCGTGTCCCAGAAATCAAAGTAGCGACAAAAGTCCGAGAGGTCCTTTTAGCCAAAAGGAGTTTGAGGACACCGCAAATAGCAGACGCCATCCAGGTATGAGGATCAGAAGAAGAAGCCCGAGAACCTCAGAAGTTCTATCAGGCCTCAAATTAGTCCAAGAAGTCAAGGAAAGACCCGAGGACCCTCCACGAAGGACCAAAGATCCTTCAGCTCCTTCCAAAAGGTAGTTGACGTCCAAGAGCTACTTCCCTCGAACGAGTTCGCGAACTCGCAAGGACGAGGACTATCCTATACACGACCGAGAACGCCAGCTAAGCAACTTTGTCGATTTTCAAGGAACCTGCAACCACTTCGAGACGCCACATCCACAGAGCACGCCTAGTCAAATCAAGACTGACGCCTAGAGTCTACAAGCCTGACATGCTCAGGCCCTACCAGCGGCGCCAGCAGCGCTAGCAGCGTGCTTCCTTGTACATGCCATCATTTTTGACATAGGCTGCAAGCCAGGTGGACGGCTCCCTCATGCACTTGGCATGATCAACAGGACAGTGGGCAGCCTCTCAGCCACACGCCAGCCGCCACATGTCATCTTCCCAGCGGCACAATTTCTCCTATAAATACCCTACAGAGGCTCTTACCTCAGGATCCCTTTTTTCCTCCTCTTCCCAAGAAAAACTAAGGAGAGAAAAGGAAGTATTCAGGAGCTTCCAAACGAGAAAGCCCTCAAAAGAAGAGAGATTAAGAAAAGAAAAAGGGAAGATATTCCCAAAGCTCGTACTTTATAAAACTTCCTCCCATAGTGAAACATTTCTGAAGGCTCAGAGTCTCGTGATTTTTCTTCCTCATTTAAGAGGAAGCTTTCCACGTAAAATTCGATTTTAATCTCTCTTTCTCAACATCTTACAATCCCAAACACTTATGTTGCACGTGACCCCACGGTCCGGAACGCAACATTGGCGCATTCTGTGGGAAGCGTGACAAAAAGCTCACAACTTCCTACCCTTCCACAACAACAAGCACTCCGAAGATGGTGAGCAGACAAGACAGCACGTCCACCCAGGAGATGGGACCCTTCGATAGGTGCCTCCCATTAGGCGGCAGGATGAGTGGCGATCCCAGTACTAGCTTGCGCAAGCTAGTAAAGAAGGTGGACACTCTCTCAAGAGCAGTCCGTACCCTCCGCGAAAGGGTGGACGAGCAGTCCAGGGGGACGTACCCAAAAAGTTTGCGTCCGGCACCGCCCCAGGAGCAACAAGTTGCGCGAGCTCCTGGCGAGTTGAGGGACTACCTCAACAAAAAGAAGTCCATGATCCAGGCCCCGACGAAGAGAGGTCTCAAGAGGCTCTGGAAGACGATCTTCGGACCCAAGACCAGTGAAGCAAACCAGCCGGGAGGAAGAGAAGACCCCCTGCCCTTGAGGACAGGGGAAGAAAAAAGAAGGGCTGGCGCTCGACTGAAGGCCCAGGGGCCGTCCGGGCACAACGAGCCCGAACGGATGGTCCTTGGAGTAGACGGGCCGTCAGGCCCACCTCCCCTCACTGAGTCCCTCACCAAACATCCTGAGGCAGATCCGGGACGAAGAGTTCTTGAGATGGCCCAAGGCGTTGAAGAACCCATAAGGGGGCGACCAATGGGAATATTGCAATTACCATTGCAGGCGCGGCCATGACACCGAGGACTGCAGGAAGCTCTAGGCAAAAATCGAGCGGCTGATAATGGAAGGCTATCTCGACCGTTTCCTACAACGACCCAGGAACGGCCCCGGAGCAGTAGGACATAGCCGATCACGCCGCTCAAAAGGCAAAGCCATAATAGGCACAGAACACGCCTGACTAGTTGACTGGGGGGCTACGCACGCCAACTTCGTAAAGGCCAAAGCGTGCGTCAACTAGGATCCAGGGGACTAATGTAACGTGGGGATTCAAAATGGCCCTGGAGGCCACACAATGTAACACGTATACATGAATGAAAGCGTCCCTTCATTATGCCTATTACGATGTACTCTCATACTCCCTCATTGACATCAAGGCAGCTCACAACTCAAAGCAAAAACTCGGCTGTGCCCGAGCGGCCCCAGAGGTCGAATTCTAAAAACTCGGCTGTGCCCGAGCGGCCCCAAAGGTCGAACTCCAAAAACTCGGCCGTGTCCGAGCGGCCCCAGAGGTCATACTCTTAAAACACGGTTCCATCCGAGCGGCCCTAGAGGTCGAATTCAGACAACTACATGCAATGCCAAAGGACCCGGCCCTAGAGGTCGAATTCAGACAACTACATGAAATGCCAAAGGACCCGAGAGGTTAAAAGGCTAGAGAATCTTAAAAGGATCACGCATTAGGCTAAAGGAAAGACACTTAGCAATACGCTATATATATAAAAAAACTCGGTCCTTCCCGAGCAGCCCCACAGGCTGTATTCTAAAAACTCGACCCCGTCCGAGTATCCCAGAAGATCAAACTCTAAGGACCTCGTGCAAAGCCATGCGATCCAAGAAGTCAGAAGACAGCATAATCCTTGAGGGCAAACGCTCAAAGTTAGAGACAAGGCGCTGTGTATCGCGTCGCAAAAAAAAAAAACGCACTTGTAAAATAAGGAAAAAAAGTCCAGAATACAGATTTCATTTATAAAAAAAATTTGTGTACAATGTTATGGCAAAGAAAGAAAAGAGACAATGTGTCACGGGAGCCCCTCTTGCCTCCCTTGTCCTCGCGCCTCTTGAGCTCCAGAAGGCCCCGCCTGATCCGCCGAATCTGGCTCATCGGGTATAAGAGGTTCACCTTCAGACCCTTCCCGAGAGGACACAAGGAAAGGCATCCCAGCAACGCCGTATAAGTCTCCTGCGCTTAAGGCATCGGCGTTCTTGGGATCAAGGACTTCCGTAGGAAATCGCAGATGAATCAGTCACAATACTCGGCAGCACATGTGAATGCCCTCCCAGTACTTGCTCTCCAGTAATGGAGCGAACTCCGTGGTGTATACGGACGTCCTCAACCTCTCGCCCTGGCGAATAACTTTCTCCCGGAGAAGCTCCTACTGAAGCCGCTAGAGCTTGACAGTATCCTCCAAAGAGGCAACTTTCCTCTCCACTTCATCCCGCTGCGCAACTTCCCGGGTGGCCCTCAGTGACTCCATCTCCGAGCGGGACTGGGCGACCTCTCCCACCAGCTCACTGAGGCCTCCAATCAGATCTTGGAGCTGTAAACAGAAAAGCCCATCAAGACACGGGCAACTGGAAGGAAGGTAAGGAAAATGAGCAATGGGTTACCTTAGAAACGAGAGGATCATGCCCTGGGCCACGTTCCCCAGGGGCCTCAGGCACTGCAGATGTCTCCTCAGGCACAGGCTCCGCGGCTATAAAAGGCACCAAGGAGCCTGCCCCAACATCAGCATCTCCTGGGAGCTCAGACAGCTGTTCAGGTTGGACTGCAATAGGATGCTCAGAAAGATCAAGAGACATCAGGTCAACGACACCTAACTCCTCAGCCTCTGCCACCTCTCGGACCATCTCGGCCATCATTTCCCCCTCAGCATCCACGGTGGAGTCCCCACCTCCTATGTCCTCGGAAGGGTGATCAATCCTGTCCGAGACGTCACCAGGCAGATCAACGGGAACCCCGGGAACAAGATCATCACTGGGAGGCTGGGCGTCCGAGGACTCCACAATCTGTACAATCGTCCCAGAGGACTCAGTGAGAGGATCAGCTATAGAGGCAAGGGCAAGACCTTCAGTCCCCGAGGATTCTGGTAAAATACCAGTCCACAACCTCTTGAGGAGATGGGCAATCACATCGTCATTGCCCAAATCATCGACGTTAAAGTCACCATCATCATCATCATAGGAAGGAAGCTCAACAACGGCCGCTGGATGTTTCGAACTCTCGGCCGAAAGGCTCCTTTCCGAGCGTTCAGTCGGACCCTCAATCCTCAGTGGCTCCGCCCTCCTCCTCGGTCTCTTTTTCTTAGACTTCTCCGGAGGAGTTGCGGCGGAGGCCTCGGCCCGTGGTCCCCACTTGGCCTCCTCAAGATTCTCGGACGACAGCCAGATATTACGCTTGTTCAGGTGAAAGCCCCCGAGGTTGCCCAGCACCAAGTTCGTGAACTCTTTTACACACTCTCTCTCATCCTTCGAAGGATCAGAGCTACACTGGCTGGCCACTTTTTCCCGGCCAATGGGGATGGCCCAATGCTTATGAATGCCGAGGAAGAAGAATTTATCCTTCCACTGCTTCGCGGAGTTCAAGTTCCCCCCACACATCAAGGAAAAGTCCAGGCGGGGGGTCATTGTGATCCAATCAAGGTTATGTGTAAAGCGAAACATAACCTTGATCGTAAGAATATTCAAGAGCTTCTTACGGCACCGGAAGAAAACACACAGAGATACTAAATACCTGACTGCATTTGGTTGGAGCCTAACAAAAGGAACGCCAAGTGCCTTCATGATGTCGTAGAGCTCATTTGGCCCAGGAAACCGTAGCCCACCTTTGAGGTGAACTTCGTAAACGGTGATGAAACCATCCTGAGGACACCACGCCCTGTCATGCTACTCTGGAATCATCATGGCCACGGACTCAAGGATCCGGTATCATACTCGAATCTCCTCGAGCCTATAGAGCGTCATCGTAGATGCGATTTCCCTCACTCCAGGAGCCATGGACGTCAAAAAGCAAAGGCAAAAGGATGAAGAAATCTTCAGCAAAGGAAGAATAAAGGTTTCAGCACTTAGAGAAAAACGGAAAGCAGACGCAGAAATGGGGAGTCGGAGGTGAGAAGGCCCTGAAATATTCTTAAAATTTAAAAGAGGCGTACTCATTACCCTCGCCATGTGTCGCTCGGCTGTTCGTCCCAGGAAAATGATGGCCTTGCCTTCCCAAGGCGCTTGTCAGTGCGTCACTTCAACATTTAATACCCTGTAAAAACTCAAACGACGGCGCTGGAAAGGTCTCGAACTTAGAAGAAGTTCGAGGACAATTCTCCACCAAGCCTAGCGCCACATTTACTCCGAGGACATATATGTACTCGGACTACCGCTGCAAAAGACCTAAGCCAGGACGCGGACGGTCATAATTTTGCCTCCTTAGGAAAGTCCTTTTCAAGTTACAACGCGCGTGCGGACAACCATAGCAAGAAGAGATTAGCATCCCAAGAAGAGCAGCAACTTCATGCCAAGCGGTCGAGGACCTCGAACCCCTTTGCATGGGGGGCTATGTTGGGTCCCAATATAAGGGCTCATAAAATACGGCCCCAAAGAAAGAGCCCAAATGAAAAGCCCAGAGATACGCCCATGGACCGAGAGGACAGACTGACCCAAGAGGCCCAAAAATCCAATTTAATCCCTTAAACTGGACTGGGCTAACAAGCCCGAGAACGTGGGCTCGTGTCCCAGAAGCCAAAGTAGCGACAAAGGTCCGAGAGGTCCTTTTAGCCAAAAAGAGCTCAAGGACACCACAAATAGCAGACGCCATCCAGGTATGAGGACCAGAAGAAGAAGCCCGAGAATCTCAGAAGTTCCATCAGGCCTCAAATTAGTCTAAGAAGTTAAGGAAAGATCCGAGGACCCTCCACGAAGGACCGAAGATCCTTCAGGTCCTTCCAAAAGGCAGTTGACGTCCGAGAGCTACTTCCTTCGAACGGGTCCGCGAACTCGCAAGGACGAGGACAATCCTATACACGGCCGAGAACGCCAGCTAAGCAACTTCGCCGATTTTCAAGGAACCTGCAACCACTTCGAGACGCCACATCCACAGAGCACGTCTAGTCAAATCAAGACTGACGTCTAGAGTCTACAATCCTGACATGCTCAAGCCCTACCAGCGGCGCCAGCAGCGTGCTTCTCAATACACGCCATCATTTTTGACATGGGCTGCAAGCCAGGTGGACGGCTCCCTCACGCACTTGGCATGATCAACAGGACAGTGGGCAGCCTCTCGCCACACGCCAGCCGCTACGTGTCATCTCCTTAGCGGCACAATTTCTCCTATAAATACCCTACAGACGCTCTAGCCTCAGGACCCCTTTTTTCTTCCTCTTCCCCAAAAAAACCAAGGAGAGAAAAGGAAGTATTCAGGAGCTTCCAAATAAGAAAACCTTTAAAAGAAGAGAGATTAAGGAAAGAAAAAGGAAAGATATTCCCAAAGCTTGTACTTTGTAAGACTTCCTCCAATATTGAAGCATTTTTGAAGGCCCAGAGTTTCGTAATTTTTCTTCCTCATTTAAGAGGAAGCTTTCCACATAAAACCCTGTTTTAATCTCTCCTTCTCAACATCTTACAATCCCAAAGGTCACGTGCAACAACTGCTAAATATTTTTAAGTGTCAAGGTTGATCCTAAGATGTAAAGTAAAAATTATATCAGTATTAAATTGTCAAACGTAAAAAAGTCGTTAGTTAAAATTATTGAAACACGCAACAATTAGATTGGACTCGCAGTTGAATTTTATGACTATAAAATTAGACCGTGACATATAACACCCTTTGACATCTAAAGCACTCTAGAGGCGTGATACTGCCTATATCTATCAATACTTTAATTAGAAAATTAAAAGTTCCAAAAAAGTATGAACTTTAGACATAAATAGGACCATGAGGTTGATATTTAATCACTGTATATTCATGTTTGATATGGATTTAGGTTCCAAAATTTGACCTTGTTGAATTCCCTTTGTTTCTTTAGCTTTATGATCATTTAAGTCTACTTATTATGAAATATAATCAGGAAAGTTCGACGGTCAAGCATCACTGATTATGTGATTCAACTATATGTGTCCCCTAATCATACTTATATTAAGTACCTTTTTTTTTCTTTTTTCACCTAACTTATTATTTTTTCTAAAATATTTTAGGGTATGTTTAGTTAGAATCATAGTCACATAAGCAACAAATATATCCTGCTAGGGTTAGAAAAATTAGTCAAACAATTATTATGTACTTTGTCACGCTTACTTTTAATTTGATCATCTACTTAGGAAATCAGATCACTTTTAATTGCTATAATTTTTGGGCTAAATTAGCCTATTTTCGGTTCAACATGGCATCTGTGAACAGTGATGTGGTACTCACTGTTGGGTTATTAGTTACTCCCGTGTGGGTCCATACCCACTTAATGTGGCGGATGGAGGTAAATATTTTTATCGTATGAGGAAGGCTCAAGTTGCGCCTGTTGGGTGCTCGAGCTACGTTTCCAGTAAACCCCTACTTGCTGCTCGCCTGAATGTCTCTCGAGCCCAAATTCCAGTAGCGTGGCGCTTGCTGTGCGCTCGAACGGCGCTCGAGCACAGGCCTGTGCCCGATGCACCCTCGAGGGTGCTCGAGCGTGCACCTATTATATAAAACGTGCACTTTGTGTTTTAGGTTAATTTTAATCTATTTTGAGCACTGTTCCAGAGAAGAAAAAGAAATAAAAGAGAGAGGAGAAGGAGAAGAGGAAGATTTGAGCTTCCGGTTGGGTTTTCAATCAAATTTTAGTCTTCGGTAATTACACGCACGAAGCTCTTACTGCTGAGAAGAATATCTGTCGGGTTTTATCTCTACTCTTACTCTTTATATTTCTTATACGGGCTGTATAAAGCAAGTAGATATTGATTCTTGTGATTTGGGATTTGTATAACTAATCAACAGTTACTAATAAAAATTTTAGACTTCATGTCTCGTGGTTTTTCTCCCTCATTTCATAGGGAGTTTTTCAGGTAAAAATCACGCCCTTACTTTTTGTGGTTGCTTATTGTGTGCATGCTATCATCTATTTTGTATTTTCTCATGGTTTAAATAAGTAATTAATTCTAACAAGTAGTATCAGAGATTTTGGTTTGTGTTGGGTATTGTGACTTGTTTGAATCGACGGAGGCTGAAAATAAGATGATTTATTTGAATGGCACAAACTATGAAATTTGGTGCAGCAAGATGAAGGACTTGCTATCTGTGAAATCGTTACACTATCCGATTTTTGCATAGCAAAAGCCGGAATCAAAGTCCGAGGAGGATTGGGCATTTGAGTATGAACAAGTTTTTGGTTATATTAGGCAATTTGTGGATGACAATATATATAATCACATCCGAAACGAGACACATGCAAGGATTTTGTGGCAAAAACTTGAAACACTTTATGCATCAAAGATCGTTAATAATAAATTATTTCACTTGATGAAGTTTATGCAAGTGAGGTACAAGAAGGGCTCATCTGTCGCCGATCACTTAAATGAGTTTCAAGGATGTGTTGATCAATTGAGTGGTATAAGTATAAAATTTGATGATGAACTGTTGGGTTTGTAGCTTCTGACTACTTTATCGGACTCCTAGGAGGTGGTAAGAATTTTTGTCGCCAATTCAGCTCCAAACGTCGTGATAACTCTTGATATAGCAAAGGAAGTGATGTTGAATGAAGAGATGAGACGTCGATCACGGGAATTTTTCTCTACGCACTTCGAAATATTAGTCTCCGAGTCATGAGGAAGAAATAAAGGGCGTAGTCCTAAGTCTGCAGAGAATAGCCGAAACAAATCCAGATTGAGATATCAGAATCTTGAGTGCCATCATTGTGAAAAGAAGTGACACAATAAGAAACATTGTTACAAGTGAAAGTGAGAGAATGCTGAGAGTAATGAGAAGAAGACTGACAAGACTCGAGATAAAGAAAGAGCTACTATTATTACCGGGAGTGATCTTTGGCTAGTGTGTCAGGAGGATGAGGTGGTAAATCTAGCTGATCTTGAGATAAGCTGGGTGGTAGATAGTGGTACTTCACTTCATGTCACATCACGGAAAGAGTTCTTCACATCATACACTCCTGACGATTTTGGAGTATTGAAAATGGGCAATGAAGGTATGTCCCGAATTGCTGGCTATAGTGATGTGCGTCTCACTATAAATAATGGAACCAAGTTGCTATTAATGGATGTTAGACACGTTTCGGATATTCGACTGAATCTAATCTCGGCTGGCAAGCTTGATGATGAGGGTTTTTGTAACACGTTCTGCACAAGAGCATGAAAATTGACTAGAGGGTCTCTAATTGTGGCTTGGGGCAAAAAAGTTTCTAACTTGTATGTGTTGCAAGCCTTGGTTGCAGTTGGAGATGTGCATGTTGTTAGAAATGAGAAGTTTTCAAATTTGTGGCACTGTCAGTTGAGTCACATGGGTGAGAAGGACTTGAACTGTTTAGCCAGAAAAAATTTCCTTCAGGTTGTAAAAATAGCTAAATTGAAAACTTATCCTCATTGCATGGTAGGAAAGCAACGACGGATTTCATTCAATGGTAATTCATCTATAAGGAAGACTGATCTTCTTGAATTAGTCCACACTGACTTATGTGGCCCGTTCATGGTGGAGACTCTTGGAAGAGCACTTTCTTTATCACATTCATTAATGACTGTTTTTTAAAATTATGGGTGTATCCGTTGAAATTAAAAAATCAAGATTTTATGTTCTTCAAACATTTTTACGCCTTGGTTGAGAGGTAATTGGGGAAGAAACTGAAATGCATCCAAAGTGATAATAGTGGATAGTACATTGGAGCGTTTGATGAGTTTTGCCGATCTCATGGAATTCGCCATTAGAAGACTCCACCGAAGACACCGCAACTAAATGGGGTATCTGAATGGATGAACGGGACTTTGATGGAGAGGGTCTGATGTGTGCTTTCGGAGGCGAAACTCTCTGGGTTGTTTTGGGGGGAAGCCTTGAGGGTCATGACTCATGTTATCAATTTGTCACCGCACGGTACCTTGAATGGAGAAGTGCCTGAAAAGATATGGACCAAAAAAGATGTATCCTATGATCACTTGTGGGTATTTGGATGTTAGGTTTTTGTTTGCGTTCCCAAAAATAAAAAGACCAAGTTAGAGTCAAAGACTAAACAGTGTATATTTCTCAGTTACGGGGAAGATGAGTTTGGATATCAACTATATAATCCGATTGAGAAGAAGCTGATTCGATTTGGGGATGTCGTGTTTGTCGAGAACGAGACTATAGAGGATATGGGTAAAGGTTCGGAGTCTGTCTCCAAGAATGATGACAGTCGGGCATGTGATTCAGATCTTACGCCGGCACCTGTTCGTCATTAGAGTAAAAGTCAAGGCAATACTGAAGATGAAAAAGATCACGAGTCTGCAATGCCCGATAGAGATGAGGATGAGGCTATTTCTCCTGATACTGCCGAACCTATTGAGACTGCTTCACTCCGATGATCCACAAGAGATCGATGACCCTCTACTCGTCTGTCAGCCGAGGAGTATGTGTTACTCACAGACGGAGGAGAGTCCGAATGCTTTGAGGAAGTAATGAAGGATGAACACAAGACGGAGTGGATAGAAGTTATCCGAGAAGAGATGGCGTCGCTACATGAAAATCACATGTTTGAGTTGACGAGGTTACCAAAGGAAAGACGAGCGTTGAAGAATAAGTGGATCTTCAGGTTGAAGACAGATGAAAATAGCTCACAACTGAGGTACAAAGCGAGACTGATTGTGAAGGGCTTCAATCAATGGAATGGTATTAACTTCAACGAGATCTTTGCAACATTGGTAAAGATGTCTTCTATTCTAGTGGTGCTTGGGTTGGCTGCTATTCTTGAACTAGAGGTAGAACAGATAGATGTGCGGATGGCATTTCTTCACGGTGATCTTAAAGAAGAAATCTATATTGAGCAATTGGAGGGATTCCTGGTTAAGGGGAAGGAGAATTTAGTGTATCATTTCAAGAAAAGTCTGTATGGATTGAAACAAGTTCCAAGGCAATGGTATAAGAAGTTTGAGTTTGTCATGGTGGATCAGGGCTATCAGAAGACGACCTCTGATCATTGTGTTTTTGTTCATACTTTTTGAGAGGATGATTTTGTTGTTCTCTTGCTCTATGTGGATGATATGCTGATAGTTGGACGTAATGCTTCTCGAATCACGTAGTTAAAATGACAACTTGGGAAGTTATTTGCTATGAAATATTTGGGACCGGCGAAGCAAATTCTGGAAATTAAAATTTTTCACAACCCCAAATCAAGGAAGTTATGGATATTACAAGAGAGCTACATGGAGAAAGTGCTTCAACGTTTCAACATGAAAAAGTCAAAATTAGTGAGCACACTGTTGGTCAATCACTTCAAGTTGAACAATTGTCAATGTCCTTCTACCGAAGATGAAAAGGTATACATGAAAGGTATACCCTATTTTTCAGCCATGAGTAGTCTAATGTATGACATGGTGTATACGAGGTCAGATATAGCTTATACTGTTGGAGTTATCAGTCGATTCTTATCAAATCCCGGTAATGAGTATTGGGCTACGGTAAAATGGATTCTGAAGTATCTCTGAGGAATTTCTAAAATGTGTTTGTGCTTTAGAAGTAACGTGCCACTTCTGGTTGGATATACTGATGCAGATATGGCGGGTGATGCCGACTCACGAAAGTCTACTTTGAAATATTTAGTCATGTTTGCGGGAGAAGCCGTTTCCTGGCAATTGAGATTGTAGAAGTGTGTTGCTCTCTCCACTACTGAAGCGGAATTTATTACTATTACAAAGGCAAGTAAGGAGATGCTATGGATGAAGAAATTCATTTGGGAACTTGGTCTCAAGCAGAAATGATATGTGTTGTTTTGCGATAATCAAAGTGCGATTCATCTTAGCAAGAACTCATCTTTTCACGCCAAATCAAAGCATATCGATGTGAGTTATCAATGGGTGCGGAATATTGTTGACATGGGTTTGTTGGCACTAGAAAAGATCGGGACCGAGGAGAATGGATCGAATATGATGACCAAAGCATTACAAAAGGGAAAGTTTAAAACTTACTGTTCAATTGTTGGGATGACGATGAATGGCCTCACACGGTCGTGAGGAAAAATTTATTGGGTTATGGGTCACTCCCGTATGAGCCCATGCCCACTTGATGTGGCGGATGGAGGTAAATATTCTCACCGTATGAGGAAGGCTCGACTTGCGCCTGTTGGACGCTCGAGTTGCGTTTCCAGTAAGCTCCCGCTCGCTGCTTGCCTGAATGTCGCTCAAGCGCAAATTCCAGTAACATGGTGCTCATTGTGCTCCCGAATGGTGCTCGACAGGCGTTCACGTGCGCACCTATTATATAAAACGCGCACTTTGTGTTTTAGGTAAATTCTAATCTGTTTTGAGTGCCGTTCTAGAGAAAAAAAGAGAGAAAAGAGAGAGGAGAAGAAGAAGAAGAAGATTTGAGCCTCCGATTCGGTTTTCAATCAAGTTCCAGTATCCGATAATCACACGTACGAAGCTTTTGCTGCTTAGAAGAGCATCTGTCGGGTTTTATCTCTACACTTACTCTTTATATTTCTTGTACGGGTTGTGCAAAGTAAGTTGATATTGATTCTTGTGATTTAGGGTTTGTGTAACCGATTAACTATTACTAGTAAAAATTTCGGACTCCGTATCCCGTGGTTTTTCTCCCTCGTTTTATAGGGAGTTTTTTACGTAAAAATCGTGCATTTACTTTTTGTGATTGCTTATTGTGTACATGCTGATGGGTACACCAACAATGGGCTGGCTCAAAGAAAAGTCAACAGAAG
>JAODPA010021761.1:0-12938 GCA_025585075.1 Nepenthes mirabilis | reverse complement strand
TATTCAATACATGTTAATATTATAAAACAATTTAAAAATATAACTATAAAGAAATTGTAGGCGTCGTCGCAAGCAGTATTTATTTTGTGAAATGACTTTGTTATGTTGATTTGTGGTGCTGGAAAATACTCATAGATATGAAAAATTTTCGGTAAGTAATTACTACCAGGATTGGACCATCTAAAACATTATCACACAAAATTAAATACAAATCTCTTTCATGATTGACTACCAAGATCCGTTGTTTGAATTTGCGATGAGGTTATATAATAATTAGTATTTGCAAGAGAAAAATCATATGACAAAGGAAATACATTGCTTGGAAAATCTTTTCCAGTTAAGGAAAAATTATAAGAAAAAACTTTTAATTGTATAATGTGGGTTTAGTTGTAATAAACTATCAAAAATTAACTTTGATTTCACCAAAAACTTCAGCTAAATTGACCAATGAAGAGATAAAAGAAATAAAATTATTTGTAAAATTTGAGAAATACCTATTGTCAAAAATAGGTGTGGGTCCTACTTTATTTTTATTATTAATATTTGTGCTGACGTATTATGTGATTGGATAAAACATATATTTGGAAACACTCTCATGCATCAGTAAAGACCAGCGCGTGATACATGCTAGTTGCTTACAAATTCATTATTTTTCTGTAATCACACTTGACCTACATTTGACAAGCACATGTTTATATTTTGTCCAAAATGCCTATGCCTAAGATGGGTCTGAGATGCGCATGAATGTTGTTTGTTTAGAATGTCATGCCTGAGGTGTGCTAGAGACTTATGAGTATTGTTTGTTTACAATACCCATACCTGATATTAGTCCAAGATACGCATGAACACCGTTTATCCATAATACTTGATATTCACCCAAGACATGCACATGCACTAGGGTGTGGATCTCTTGCTAAAGCTATCGCTTCTAACGTACCCTTATATAGCACACATGCATTAGGGTGATATTTTTTAAATGGCAACATATTTTAAACCTAATTTCTTATCTTCTCTATAAATATCTCCATTTCAAACACTTACGTAGACAAAACTAAGGAAAAATGGTAGCCATCTCTAAAAACTTTCATTGACAAATGTGAATAGCCTCCAATTGAGAAAATCAAATATTTACTCTTCAGATTGATTGCCAAGATTTTCTCTTCCTATATTTTTCTATTGTTTTCCATTGTATTATACACTAATTTCAACATATTAACCTTTATTAGGATGTTGGTGGTATATACATTGGGATCCTTACACATATTCGAAGGCTCGCACGAAAGCATTCATTAAATCTATAGATGAAAGAGTATGGGGTAGTATGCAATTTGGGAGAACACCGCCCAAGAGTATAACTGACAATGAACCTGAATTCCTTTCTTTATAAACTAAAGGGGAACTAAATGTGTATAAGGGTTATACGTCATTTTCATGACTGTTTTCTTGGAGGAATTCAAATATATCTCAATGTGCAAAACCTTGAAAGATGCCTAGGATACTTTTGAAGTCACAAATGAAGGAACTAAAATGGTTAACAACTAAAAATTATAAATACTTATTAACAGATTTGAAAAAAATTAGAATAAAAGATGATGAAATATTCAATTAAAGACGTTGTAAATTCCAGATTCAATTTTGGTGAACAAATTGCTGAAAATTGAATTGTTCGTAAAGTCATGAGATTGATTTTTGAACGATTTATATCTAAGGTTATAGTCATAGAAGAAAGTAAGGATCTTGATAAATTAAAAATTAAAAAACTTATCAGATATACAAACTTGTGAATATATACTACCATGATCGAATAAAAATAAATTCATCATCCTAAAATCAATTAAAGAAGAAATAGAAGAAAGAGAAAATGAATTCGATGAAGAATCCCCCGGGGATGAAAATTTTACCCTTTTCGTAAAAGATTTAAAAAGTTTTTAAAGAAGAATAAAAATCATTCTAATAAACAAAAAGAAAATTCAACACCCCTTTAAAGTGATAAGAAGCATAAATAAGAAATTAAAAGAGCAAAAACCTAGAAACTTTAGGAAGTGCAATATCATAAATGTCATGGTTTTAGGTATATCCAAACCAAGTGTCCAAATCTTAAACATAAACAAGGACAAGCTATGAGTGCTATTTTGAGAGATGACAAAGAGGAGGAAACTAGAAGATATATAGAAGAAGGTGAGGTCAATTATATGGCCTTTAGGACTTTTGTGAATAGATGTGACGAGGATCTAAAAATATTAGATCAAAATGATAATTCTGAAAATAAATCAGAAAATGAGTTTTGTGACATTCAGGAGACTTATAACAAGTTGTTTAGGAAATATTTAAAGGTCAAGACAACAAATGAGTCAACAAATAAGAAATTAGTTAAAATCAAAAAGGAGGAAGTAGTTGTTAGAACCAAATTAGATCTTAAAAATTAAAAACTAGAGAATTTGAAAAAGTCATTAAATTTAAAGAATTAAGATCCTTGAAATGGATCTTTAAAATATAAAAAAAATCTAAAATAATTTACAAGTGGAACCAAGAAATTTGATCACATGTTAGCCCTAAATAAAGGTTGTTGAAAATAAAAAGGGTTTGGGATTTACTAAAAATAAATAAAATACGAATAGTAAATCAAAAACTGTCTTTATTGTAGCACCTCTACTCTAAAAAGGAATATCATTTCATCTAGATTTATTAAATCAGGGTCACAACACTTGGAGCAGAGAAATATACCCAAAGTCTGGGTCAAAAGAAATACTAGCTAAACTAGAAGTAAAGTTAATAGATCCTACTTATCCTAGAATCGCAGTCACAACACTTGGAGTAGAGAAATATACCCAAAGTTTGGGACAAATGAAACACTAACTGAACTGTGATGGAATGGATTTTTTTTTTTTTCAATCCGCCAACGACATCCCGGGATGGACACCAAGATGTCGGTGGTCTAGTCCTGGCCGGTCATGCCTACCAATCACAGGATCATAAATACCATCTAGGATCCATACATAATATCCATAAAATATCTAACGGAAGCCAATCTATTAACCTACCGAAGCGTTTACGTTTATATCCATAAAACTCATTCTTTTGCTGACATAATCATAAAAGTCCAATTATAAAAATGTATATATTTCGATCAGATCATTATAATAAAACTGTTTCTTCCGGGTAACTCCAAAATATGCTTCTCAGTCCTTAGAATCATTCAGACGGAGCTCTAGTCACTCCATCTCATTAGGCACGGGTTCTATAGTTTCATCTGAAGGGAAAAAAATAGAAAATAGTGAGCGGAAGCTCAACAAGGTACATGCAGATCTTCCGTAAAGCATTTAAGCTGTGAAGCAGATACCAATACATATGCAGCATGAATATTACAAAGCAATAGTTGACTGGACAAATACATATGTAGCATGAATATTATAAAAATAACAGTTGACCGGATCATGATAAATATATAATGCAAAGAAGTCAGGAAGGCCGGAGTAGTCAAATTCTGAAAATCAGAACAGAAAACATAGTCGGTCATATTATGAAAATTTCTCTTCTCTTTTATTTTTATCGGTAAAGAATATCGCTAGCGGATGGGGTAATAATCGAGGATAGATTGTGCACATCTCCTCACAATCACAGCAATATCTCATTGTACAAAGTTCCGAGGATGGCTCTCATTTCCTCATTGTACAAAGCTGGCCAATCGTTTCTTTTCTCTTATTCAAGGTCGGTCAATATTTCTAAAAATCAGCCAACTTTTCGGTCAATATCTTAACGCCGGTCAACGTCTTGACACAGGTCAACATTTTGACGATGGTCAATATCTCGACGTTGGTCAATATTTTGACGCCGGTCAATATCATGATACCGGTCAACATTTTGATTACCATTATTTTCGGTCTTCTAATGGTGTAAAGCCACTCCCATTTAAGTCAAAATCAAAACACTCCGATTTTTAAGTAGCAATATTTTACTTTGATTTCGGGATCTCATATGAACTAAAAGTTAGGCTAATAGATCCTACTTCTCACCTAACCTTATTTCTATAATCCATCATGGATATGAAAAAATCGGACACATTTGCCCCTATTGTTTTACGACAAAGTTCTAAAGTGATCATAATCAAAATATAAAGATGAGTAATCATGTTAATAAAGTTAAATTACTAAAAGAATAAGTCACGAAATTTTCTAAGATAATTAAATCTTAAAACATAGCGTGGATTAAAAAGAGTAATCTTATTTATCAAATAGTTATATTGTCCGTATAATGATTCTTGATACTGTATGTATTAACAAAAAATAAATTAAGAAATAATAAAATTATGCTTAACTCATCCTAGTCTCTCACACATGCCCTTCTCTCATGCTTCCAGTGCTTTTGGCATACTTGTTGCACTAAGCCTTTACACCTTATTAGCACCTCTCTCATGCTCGAACATATTTTGTCTAGAGTTGATCGTGGCTAATGCGTGCCTTTCTATCACTCATACATAATTTGTTTGGATTTTGCACACCGGAAGGACACTTCTCTTGCCCTCATGCACTACTTCATTTGCTTGGAGCACCTGAAGCATGTTCGTGCACTGATCTCTGGTGCCTTTTTATCCTCTTGCGCTATTAGTGCGCCATTCATCCATTTTTCATTCTCTTCCCATTTCATCTCACCTCACTCTTCACACTCTCTCTTTTCCTCCAATCTACAAGATCTTCTCTTTTTTTTTTTCAAATCCAAGGAGAATCTAATGTATATTCTCACATCCTCTTGTCGCCTTCAAGCTTTTGAGTATTTATCCATGGTGATAGCTAGGCTCCATCACGGCAGAGGTGTTGTCATCTCACATTGTGAGATTTGTCATAGTTGCGTCCAAATCTTGTTGATTTTTATCATTATTTATAAGATTTGTATGTAAATTAAAACTTTTTTGATATGATTTGTCTCGGGTGGTCCAGTGTGGAGCTCATCCATGTTTTGGCCATCCCATTTTCAAATCTGCACTACTCTTACATAGATCCGTAATAGCTTCTTCCCTACACCCTTATCGTGGTAGGGTTAGATTCTTCATCTTTGTTATGTAGGGTGTCAAACTGTGTCTTTTACATACAACTTATCACGTTTTGTTTATAGATGGCCTTTCCCAAGGAAGTTTCCGATAAATGTCCACTGAGTGGGTGATCCTCGAAATCTAACTGCTTCATCAATGTCATTGTGGAAGATCTCTTCAGTAAACAGATAAATCACCAATAGCTCACCCTAGAATGAAAAGTTGACATTGTCTCCCTTGATTGATCTATTTCGTTTGTCTTTGTTGATTGGCACTAGGAACCGATCCTCACAAAGTTCATCCTCCTTATCAAACAATTTTATTCAAATATTAATGATATTGACAAGGAGTTAAATTCATTTTCTACCTTCTTGAGGGGGCACCTTTCGGATCATTTTAGAAGTGATAGCAAGCACTCTATATCTTCCATGAGTGCTTTATCCCGACCACCCTTACTCATTCCACACCATGTCATTGTACAATGAGATCGACTCTTTTTTTCATGGCACTTCCATGACTCGGCATGGAAAATTCTTCAAAACCAAGTATCTCACTCCTCAGCAACCTGAAATGTGTCCAATTGTACTCACAAATATTTTTTTTCGTGACATAATAAGCCTCTCTCCCACTCGATAAGACCCTGTTATTATATGCTCTTCTTCTAGGGTGGTCAATCAATCTTACTTCTTACCTATGCGCACGTATAATTTCTATCTCTGTGAGTAAGAAGGATGACAACTTTCCTTGTGTTGTCTCATTCAACGGCTAATAATGGGTCTTGGATTGTCCTTTGCGGATCCTCCTCGAGTGCCTCTAGGTAAATCCATTGATAGGACCACTTATAGATTAAGGCAGACATGCACCCAACTCCACTCCCTTAAGCATCCTGATTCGATGGATGCATCCTATCTGGATGTCAACACTTATCGGCCAACTCCTTGCCCTTCTAAGCTGCCTTTATCCTCCTCCTCTTCCTTTGTCGTCATCATGGGTCAACGTTTTTGAATATTTTACTAACTATTTTGGCTACCTACGAATCAATATCAGTTAGAGTCTCATGTGCACATAGGTTTTTGATAGATTGACGTTCAATTGGATGCGCACGAGTTGTACATGAAAGAGCACATGGACAGATTCTATAATGAGCTGCACTCATGGCGGGACAGTGACCACTCCAACCATAACGATGCCTTTTCTTTGGTCTTTTATGACAAAATGAAAAAGTGTACTATAGGGACATACACACAGGAGTAACATAAACAAATAACAAGGGAGAGCACTAATACCAAGGGGGAGTCAAGTTTTTCTTTTACTTTTTATATATTGTTGCTTTTTAGAGTTTTCTTTTGCCATCTATTCATATGTATAACCCAGTGTGCACTTCTTGTTCGATCTATTGTACTTACATCTCTTGTTACCATATATGGACTATAATATTACTATTATCTTTTTATGCGCATATATTTTGTAAATGCAATAAACTTGTTGATCAAGAATATTAGAAGTTATTGTCCCTTCAGTTCAATGTTCAAGTGTCTTTAGTCTTTTATTTAGGAGTAAAATTTTATATACATTGATTTTATTTTTGTGATATCTGAACTCATAATTTATGTATTTTTAGTTTCTTTATTTATAAGGGGTTTTGTCATGAATTTACTAAGAGAAAAATTATTAGGAATATATTATATTGATATATTTTGTAATTGAATAAAACATATATTTTAAAACACTTTCAATTATTGGTGAAGACCAGTGCTTGATATAAGCTAGTTACTTGCAAATGTGCTATCTTTCAGAATTGATGCTTGACTTGTGCATGACAAGCACATGTACATATTTTGTTCAGAATGTCGACGCCTGATATGTGCTTGAGATGTGCATGAGCGTCGTTTGTTTAGAATGCAAACACCTGATACACGATTGAGATGTATCTAGAATGCTTACACCTAAGATGCACTCAAGACACGTATGAGTGTTGTTTGTCCACAATGCTTATGCTTAATGTATACTCAAGATACACACATACAATGGGGTGCGAACTTCTTGCTAAAACATTCACACTTGACACATGCCTATGTGATATACGTGCGCTAGCATATTTCTTTCTAAAGGACCGTGTATTTTCTCATCTAATTTATAATATTCTTTATAAATATCTTCTTTTAAAATATCTATGTTGATGAATATAGTGAAAAACAGAATCCATCTTTAACAACTCTCATTGATAAATATGAATAGCCTCTAATTGAAAAAACAAAATCTTCACTCTTGAGATTAATTGTCTTTCTACATTTTTCTATTATTCTCCATTATATTATACACATTTTAGCCTTTAAGCCTTTGTCAGACTATTGGTAGCGTGGATATTGGGATCTAATAGTGTGCGGAAATTTGATGACAAATTAAGTAAGATCATCATAAAGAGCATAAGGTGTTCAGTTCTTTTTGTGCAAATAAATCCAATAAACTTCTTCGTAGTGATCATAAGTCGAAAGTAAATTAACTAAAATTTAGTAAATTGTATTACTTGTGTCATAAATTGACTTTCTTTGTGTATTTCTTTCACTACTTATAAAAGTCTGGTAGATTTTACTTGATAACGGTTGGTTATCAAGATTTTTCTTCATTACTAAAAATCAGTGTGTTAATTTTCTTATTCTTCTTATCCTTTTTGATCCTATAAGTTGCTATGTATATTGTCATGATTTACATCAAAATCTAAATATATTTTATGTGTATTATATACTCTAGTATATTTTGTTTCCGAAATTTTAAAGAGGGTCTAAACATTCTGATATTGGAGATCCCCTAATCTTTTTCAATTTTAATTTTTTCTCTCCCATCTCTCTTTTCACCGATTTTGATAATTTCAATACAAATTAGTGTATAATTTGATGTATGAATATTATTTCTTAAAACTTCATGCCATAGATCAAAATAAAAATGGTGTGATTAAAAGCTTATGAATTGTCAAAAATCTTTTCCTTTTTGTCTTCACCATTCTCTCAATTCAACGTTCAAAATGTTTTTGAAAAAGCACTGTTTGTGCTGATCGTGAACAATCAAATTTTAACCCCGTTAAAAATATTGCGGAAGCAGTAGAGATAAATATCTAATACACGTAAAAGATATTTAACTTACAGACCTGGTAGTAACGACATGCTAACATAGCCGACTTACTCCCGTCACGTGATCCCTACTAAGGAACTCCTTGGATTTGCCCGCGGCAACGGAACCGGTCACCTTCCGGTATTCACGTCAATCTTCCCTCTCGTGCCACTTGAATTGCCAACCACGATTGGATTTCCCTTTTCAATGTACCGACGTCTCCAACACAGGTAGAAGGATGGAAGAGTTTGAATGGAAAAGGTAAACGTAGAGAAAAACCGTTAGAACATTAAGTTCAAAGTTATAACTTTTTGTTTTCTCAAGAGAAGCTAAATCAATGAAAATGAAAGGCTTTCTTCTTAAGTTTAATGGCTCCACAAGGTATCAACAGAGACTTTGGCGTGCTTAGGGTTTCAAAAACATAAGGCATGTATTTATAGAGGGCGCAAAAACTCGTTCAAAAATTTTGCCCGTTGGACCGGCGCTCGAGCGGAGCTCGAGAGCGCGGCGGAAGGACGTAGGGTTTCTTGAGAAACCCTGCTGGCGGTCGAGCGGCCGGAAGGCGAGCAGCGAGCAGGTGCCCTACTGGTTTTTCAGCTCGAGCGGCTAGCGAGCGACAGGTGAGCGGGCACCCTTCTAGATTTTTGGCTCGAGCGGGGTTCGAGCACGAGGCGAGCGCGGGGGCTTCGGACGGGCTTGAGCGACTGAAGGGTGGACAGAACGGACTTTAAACTGACAACTCACAACCCGACATCGATACTATAATACATATGAAAACCTACCGTCATGGAATATGCCAAGAAGACAAATGTCTCTAACAATCTCCCCCTTTGGCAATTCCGTGACAAAACTCAGAAAGTAAATAAATACAATAATAGAATCACGGGTTCAAACACCACCGAGATAAAACCCGTGTACATAAAAACCTACGCCTAGTGATACATAAGAGACACAAAAAAACGTAAATAGCTATACGAGAACTGCTGAGGCGATGTGATGAAAAACTTGTGTTGACTGCCTGTGTAACTTCAGTTTTCTGGTCAAGCAAGATTAGTACCAACAAAGTAAAAAATAATAACAACATAACATTATGCATGGTACATAAGTATGAGAGACAAGCATTGCTGAGATGTAGCAGAAATAACATACGACAATATAACATACAACAATTCTCCCCCTAACGAAAATAATCAATACTCCCCCTAACATAAATAATAACCTGAAATAACATGAAAATAACAAAAACTCCCCAAAATAAGCAGGTTCCGCTCCGTAGGCTCCGCTCCGTCTCCCCTAAGCTCCCCCTATCAAAGTGAATCAAGTCTCCCCCTTCTTGTCACGAATGGCCAAGGGGTAATGTAGCTCACCTTTTTTAACCCAGACTTGTCTCACTGAATACACTTTTACATTCAACCTGTTAACTTATGCATCCAAATGTTGAAGGTGATCAACAAGCTTATTCATGTTTAGCCCTGGTCTTTGGTTGTGTAAAAGATTCATGGTGTAGCACCGTGGACGAATGTGACCAACTTTTCCACATGCATGACAGGTAGGCACAAACTTAGGGATGGAAGAATTGTTCATAGCCTTGTGATTCCGTAGATTAGGCAAATACGTTGAGCCAGATCTTTTCTCCACACGTTGAGGCAAGGCCTTGATGACTTTGGGTGTGTAGGCGTGTTTGTGTGGAATTTTCGTGGCGGGAATAAACACAGTTTTAGGTTTCATGTCATTTTAGACAAAATTCGCAGCATACCCCAAACCCTGTTTATTTCCACCAATTTTTTCCAACCCGAGCATATGATCTAATTTTGTAGACCCATTTAAGAATTGTTTCAAATCTTTTCGAGAGGCCTCAAGTTCAGATTCTAAAGTAGTTATTTGCTTAGTAAATGAGACTTTCAGATTCTCAATTTCTTAGGTTTTAGAATCTAACTCGGACTGTAGAAATACGTTTCCTTTTTCCAAATCTATGATCCTACGTTTAGGATTCTATTTAATTTCTTTACTTTCAAACATTCCCTAAACAGTTTATCGTAAGTTTCTTGAAGGCCATCAAATTCTGCTTCTGACTCAGCCTCACAGCCATCAGATTGATTAATATTTTCTACAGTATTGTCACACATTGAGGTCATAAATGCCATGTACTTGACATGGCCATTTTCGAAATATTTTTCATCCTCTTCTTCTTCGTCATCGTTTAAGGTCATATTAGCTTTAAAGGCTTGACCTTATTGACGTTTAAGATTTGGGCATTCAGCCCGATAGTGACCAAAACCTTTACATTCATGACATTGAACTCCTTGAGTCGTTTTTTATTTGGAATCCTTGAGTTCATGTCGGTCTTTCTTCTCAAATTTTGGTGAGCATTTTGACTTCACATCAAATTTGTTTGATGAAGATCTATTTGTCTTCAAAAACCTTTTAAAGTTCTCAATAAATAGAAAAAATTCACCATCGCTACACGATTCTTCATCAGAATCTCGGTTTTGCTCTTCCCTACTTTACTTTAGAGCAAGTGATTTATTTTTCTTTGATTGTGGCAATGTGTGCTCATAAGTTTGTAGAGATCCTACAAGTTCTTCGATCTTCATTTTATCAAGGTCTTTGCTTTCTTTAATAGTAGTGACCTTAGGTCTAAATCGTTCAGGAAGTGATCTAAGAACTTTTCTAACAATTTTGTTCTCAGGGATTCGTTCTCCTAAATTAAATGTGGAGTTCACAATATCATTTAATTGAGCATAGAGCTTATCAAAGGTCTCATCATCTTTCATTTTTATTTCTTCGAATTTAGTGGTGAGCATTTACAATTTTGAATTTTTAACAAGTTTTGTGCCTTCGTGAGTAATTTCTAAGATGTCCCACGCATCTTTAGAAGTCTCACACATTGAAATACGTTTAAACTCATCGGGAGATACAGCCATAAAAATAGCATGTAACCCCTTACTGTTCCAATTACATGCATCGAGTTCTGTTTTGGTCCATGAAGATAAGACTTTTGGTTCGTTGCCACTGGAACTAGTGGGTGGAGACCATCCAACTTGGGTAATTACCCAAACACGCTCATCTAGAGATTTTAGGAAGGCTCTCATCCGAACCTTCCAATAGGCATAGTTACTCCCATCAAAGAAGGGAGGAACGGAGAGTGATCCACTCGCATATATCTAGATCGGGGGTCGCAGATCAGGGTAAGTCTCTGATACCAATTGAAAAAGCACTGTTTGTGCTGATCGTGAACAATCAAGTTTCGACCCCATTAAAAGTATTGCGGAAGTAGTAGAGATAAATATCTAATACACGTAAAAGATATTTAATACTAGATACATACGAGACTAACAATCATGCGCAGTAAAATAACGATGAACAATAATGATAAAGACACGATTTTTGGTGACGAAGTGAAAACTCGATACCCACGGTAATCGAGAAAAATACTCCGGGCTTCAACGGCCAGGGAAGCAATGCACTATGAAAATCAACTTACAGACCTGGTGGTAACGACGTGCTAACCTAGCCGACTTACTCCTGTCACGTGATCCCTACCAAGGAACTCCTTGGATTTGCCCGCGGCAACAGAACAGGACACTTTCCGGTCTTCACGTCAATCTTCCCTCTCGTGCCACTTGAATTGCCAACCACGATCGGATTTCCTTCTTCAATGTACCGACATCTCCAACGCAGGTAGAAGGATGGAAGAGTTTGAATGAAAAAGAAAAACGTAGAGAAAAACCGTTAGAACATTAAGTTCAAAGTTATAACTTTTGGTTTTCTCAAGAGAAGCTAAATCAATGAAGATGAAAGGCTTTCTTCTCAAGTTTAATGGCTCCACAAGGTATCAACAGAGACTCTGGCGTGCTTAGGGTTTCAAAAACATAAGGCATGTATTTATAGATGGCACAAAAACTCGTTCAAAAATTTTACCCGTTGGACCGGTGCTCGAGAGGGCGCAAAAACTCGTTCAAAAATTTTGCCCGTTGGACCGGCACTCGAGCGAAGCACGAGCGCGCGGCGGGCGGACATAGGGTTTCGTGAGAAACCCTGTTGGCGCTCGAGAGGCCGGAAGGCGAGCAGTTAGCGGGCGCTCTACTTGTTTTTCGGCTCGAGTGGCTAGCGAGCAACAGGTGAGCGGGCACCCTTCTAGATTTTCGGCTCAAGCGGGGTTCAGGCACGAGGCGAGCGCGGGGGCTTCGGACGGGCTTGAGCGACTGAAGGGCGGACAGAACGAAATTTAAATCGACAACCCACAACCCGACATCGATACTATAATACATATGAAAACCTACCGTCACGAAATATGCTAAGAAGACAAATGTCTCTAACAGTTTTGAATAAACACACATTTTTGTCTCACAAAATTCACTCTCACTCTCAAAATGAGATAGAAAATTACTCTTAAAAAGAAGCTAACATTCAGATGCTAACTACAATTGGCTTTAGTGTGGAAGTTAGCATTCGAATGACACTAAACAGATGCACACGAGTGCCCTTTAGACGTTCCTTTGGAGCTCTAACTTTTGGAATACACCCATGAACATTCTTCTATGCATTCATTAGATGCAGATTTCCCAAGCATCTCTAATCCTCTACTCAAGTGAATCGTTACACCAAAACCAATGAAACTTCTAGATGACCTATCCATCGGGTGTGGGATCCATAACAATGCTAACCAAAATCCAACAATTATATGTTAAACTTATAACTATATTGGCTATGATTAGGGAATCTTCCTTCTCTCATCTGTGCTATTTGATTAAAAAAATTCATCTGCCTAGATTTTAATATTAGATAATAGTATTTAAATAGT
>JAODPA010021750.1:0-37881 GCA_025585075.1 Nepenthes mirabilis | reverse complement strand
GCAAGAAGTTGAGAGTTTCAGGTAGAGAGAGAGGGAGAAGAGAGAGAGGAGGAAATGAAGGCTCTCGGGTCTGATGTCGATTTCGAGCTAGTTTAAAAAGTTATAGATCAGGTCGATGAAAGTACACCAATACTTTTTTCTTCGATTCTTTTTAATTTTTATTCGATCCCTTTCAGGTATTATTACTCTGATACCCGACCCATGCATGCATTTGTGATACCCATAATTTGAGCATGCATAAATATGAATTTCATGTCCAATTTTATAGATTTTGACCGATTTTTGCACCGAAAGCCTAACCTTGCACATGGATGATTTCGCCCTCCAATGTTTGGGACTTTTACATAAATTTGCTCTAGAATACCATTACCTACATTTCATATATGTTAATTACCAATTGGATATCTCATTTGATGATTTTATATGGAATTTCGTTTGTCGAAACTCTAACCTACATACGGACCTCATTTAAGCTTTTATTCTGAGTTTTATACATAAATTACTTGATATTATGAATACCCATATCTTAAATTTAGTAATTTAACTATTGGAAGCCCGATTTTTTTAGATTCATCCGATTATGTAGAAACGGACACTATTCACGTGCGGGTATTGTTCACATGAGCCTCTTTGGTAAATTTTATATAATTTTTACATTGTTTAATTGTTAATTAAGTTGCATGTATATTTACATGTGTTTAATTGTATATTTCAAAAAATATGCTTGTTAATCAATTGAGAAGGGTTAATCATTTGGAAAACCTAAAGTCACGTTTTAGGGTGGTAAGAAATTCTACCATTTTCACACTTTACGATGTTAAAGTCATGAGAAGATTTAAATCCGGAAAAAAGATAAAAATTATGCAAGTATTTGAAGGAAATTTCACAATTTGTTATATAATTAATTTGTTCTCCCGAATAGAGAAATTTGTAAAAGATGTTTGGTGCATCTTCCTTCAATGAATAAAAAATCATAAAATTAGGACCACGGATTTATATTATAGAGGGTAATATCTTTCGGCATGCCATTAGTATTACAATAGAAACTCAAGAATTATCTTGTCCGTATACTGTAACGAATGGTACTCTCTGGCAAGCCTTAGAATGTTATTGCAAAGGGACGAGGATTGTCTCTGGACCGTGGAAGGATAGGGTAGCATTTTTGTGATGACCCGAGTCCTAAAATATGATAATTAGAATGTAATTAAGTTGATGATGATCAAAAATTGGGCTTAGAATGTGAAAGAGGTGAGTTTGGAAGCAAAAGAAGAAGTTAGGCCCTGTAAAGTACCGATTTCCAAATTATGATTAATATGGGTGGAGAGGTTTTGGATTTTTAAAATATGGTAATCGAAAGGTAATTAAGTTGAAACAAGTGAATTAGGGTCAAAAGATATGGGAGAAATTGGATTAAAGGCCCAAAGATCCGGAATTGGTAAAATCGGGGATTAAAGTTGTAAACCGAGATATGTTATTACGTAAATAAGATTTTGGACTTTAAATTATGATAATCATGGCCTATTAAGATTGTATAATCAAAATTAGGTTCCAAGGATGCAAAAAATTGGGTTAGAAGGGTCAAAACGGGTCTCGGGTGGTAGAAACGCGAAGTAGGCTTGCTGCAGGCTCAAGCAGGCCTGACGCGCGCCCGAGTAGCGCTCGAGCACAAACAAGGTACGAAAAATAAAACCTCCTGCTTGAACTCCGCTCGACGAGCACTCGAGGCGTGATGTTGACAGGGTGGTGCGTCTGTGTGGCGCTCGAGCGCCCGACTGCATATAAAAGGGCGAACGTGATTTTATTTAGCCATTTTTGGCATTCCATGGGAGTGGAGAAGGAGAGAAGAGGGAAAGGGAAAGATGAGAAGAGGAATCCGGGCGTTTCACTCCGATCCGAGTAAAAATAATGGTAGATCGGGCTCAGGCAAGTATACCTCAGACGTTATATATCGTTTTTACAGCATTTTAATATCTCCATGTTATCATTTATGCTCCGAAAACCTTGTTCTGTAATATTTGGCATGAATATTTGATGAATCTCATGATTTTTGGACTAAAGTTTATGTTTACGTATATATATTGTGATCGATAGCTCCAATTTCATGATTTGGCTCACGTTTTGCCTCCGTTTCGTGTCCAAACCGTATATCGTAAACCCTAGCTCGAAAATTGGGGGTTTTTGGTTTAAATGCATTGTTTTGTATGGCTATTTGGAATTATAGTATCGACTTCATGAATAAAAATGCGTTTGGTGCCCGATTACTGTCTGAGAATTTTGCCCAGAACCCTAGAACGAAAATTGGGAAGTTGTTATCAGAAATTTGGAATTATGATTATTTAAATGTAAATTGTTGTGCTGTATCATTTATTGAATGATTTGTATTTGAAAACCCTACATGGAACTAGATTATCGAACTATAGAAATCTTTGGAATCATCTGAAAGAGTGATTGATGAAATTTGGATTTTGGCCTTGGAATATGATGATTTTGATTATAGAACTTCAAACAAATGTATCGAATTAAGCTAATCAGTAAGAAAAATGGACCTAAACTGCTGAACAATTAGATAAGGTTCTCCGGCATACATTAAAACATTATGGTTGTGGTAATTGAGGATAACTATCGAACAATCAGAACTATCGGACTATCGAAATATCAAACTATTGGAACTATCGAACTATCGGCCTTTGATTGTGTGGATTGAATACAATCTGTTTTCGATTATTCGTCCCTCGGCTAGTAGAGAATATTAGATAGGTCCTTAGAATAACGAACATAGACTTTCTGAGAACAAATGAACTTTGGAACTGTCTCATAGATTTCTGCATGTGTTCAAATACAACTATGCACCCTTCCTGTTTTCTATTAATGCTTCTGTTCTTTTGATTATCGCGATTTCTGTTCTAGTATAGTTATGTTTTACAGGAAAGCTTGAATTATGATATATTGAAACCTGTTCACATAAATGCTCTGTTTTTCTGATATTATCATAATATTCTGTTTTATCAAATATATGTTTTGTATAGAAGCATTACGTTCTGCATGATTTTGTATCTTGCTAGGTTTCGGCTTTCTATTTACCATTTTTCCCTTCAAATGAGACCGTAGAACTGGAACCAGATGAGAGAGGGTAATCAGAAATTTAGCCAGAAGACTTTTGGAGACCCAAAGTATTTTGGAGACTTGAAAGAAAACAGTTTGAATGTAAATACATGATTTTGTATATGGATTTAGTATATGAAATGTATGCGATGCATGTGATGAAATAGAAAATATATTTTCGCAGGTTTCCGCTATATGTTTTTTGTATTTTGTACAGGTCCTAGGCGGTATCTTGTATATATTTCTGATTTAATCGATAAGATTATGTTAAAGCCATGGATGGATATGGCCTTGTGATCCTATATATGTGTGTTGTAGGATGGATTATATTACTTTAGATTAGTTGTGTGCACGTACATATTGTTTAATACAGGTTATATTTTTAGGTTTTTCATCCAATTTTAGATAAAACTCTGCCAAAATTTTTGCAGAAATTAAGGATTTAAATTTATGATTTTGTTATGAACCTATTTGACGAAGGATCCTATAGAAATTAGGACCCGTTCCGTTACAAATGGTATCAAAGAAAACGAGATGCCTTAGGAATTGATCGATCAAAAGCGAAAGTATAGGCCTGAATTTCTATGGGAATAGGTCGGGGTAGCTAAGGTAATTAGGACTTTTAGGAAATTAGTCCTTAGGGTAGATTTAAATTTCCATAAGTTATTGAATACCTCATCCTTTAACTGATTTCTTGAGGCTATAATGTTGTGTTTATTTTAATTATAGGAAGGCTAGTAAGAGTCAAAGAAATAATCGTGGTAGTGCTAGTACGCCCTACGATAGAGAGGCTGCTTATATTGATCTATTGGAAAAAATAACTAATGTAGTAGAATCTGTCGAGCAGAGGCATATGACTCATATCCCTGCACCTGAGCCAGCCCCCATACATTCTGCTGCAACGTCTTACGATAGATTTACAGCGGAGCGAGTACCAAGATTTTTAGGAAAGCCTGATCCGGCCGAGGTGGATGTGTGGCTTAAGAAGATGAAGAAGATTTTTGCTATGATCCGGTGTATTGATCAGGAAAAAGTCACCTTCGTATTGTACAAGTTGGAGGGAAAGGCTGATAGTTGGTGGAGCATGAAAAAGATGGCATTAGGTGTGACGAACCGGGTTATTTTCCTTAAATAACCTCCGTTAAGGATAAAATAAACTAGAATTCTTAATTAAATTTATTAATTTTTGTAGAAAATCGGGTAGAGTTTTGTTTATAAATCGAGCATTTGCAAAAATACAAATACCTGCGAAACAACCCTGCACAACAATCTACAACCATCCACAAAACTACAAGTCTTATTGTTCAACACACTATACAGCATCTAATCGTCGTATCAATCGAGACGACACCGACATCATAACTCCAATATAATGTCAGTGGGGAAGGATGCCAATTAGGAATCTAGATCATAACCACAATTAGAAGGACCTGCGGAAACATAAAAACCATAATATACAGCGGAACTAATTCATCATTCATCCATGCCAAACAACATATATCATCCCATACATGTTTTACACAGTTTACAAAATATAGTCAAGATTTCTGTTTCATACACAAAATCAGCTAAGTCCTAGCCCGAGTCCTGCGTGTAATATCAGTTGTCTATTACACTTCTATGATCTACTCTGTCTCGTCGGGTATCAGTGTGTTCTCATCTGAAAGATATATAGTAATGGTGAGCGTACAACCTAACAAATAAAATCATACATCACTAACTACAGTCATTTACAGGAAAGGCAATAACCGAGTGGGGGAACTCATATAACTAGGATAAAGAAAGCATGCGAGGAGAGGGAACATCGGGAATCATTTAATTCACATGTTTGTTCTAGTTATGTTCATTCACTTTCATTACTTTCATCAATCTATGCGGAGCCGAACTAGTAGGTCGTACTAACCAACGATATGAGAGGACGATGAAAGGAATATATCTGCCACACATTCTAAGACTGGCTATATTTTAGGTCTGCAATACTCGACTATCGGCTACTTTTTAAGTCTGCAGCACTCAACCATCGGCTACATTTTAGGCCTACAGCACTCGGCTATCTCAATCGCCTCACATCCCCCTAGGGACCAGGGCAATCGTCGTTCTTTTACAGTAGCATCCTAAAATGTACCCTGAGCATCACCCGTCCCAAGAAGCGGCCGGAGTATTTATTGTGTTCCCACCGTAATGTCCATGATAAGCTAGAGGATACTACCCCTACGATCCGCGGTCCTAGTTTCAAGATTAGTTTTAGTCCTTGAAGGGGAATCCATCGTTGCCATATATATTCTCAAACCGGGAAGTCACATTCCCATCACATGTCTCCAACCGGGGGACCAAATCCATCACTTACACTTAGTGGATTCCCTTCCATTTACTCATTCGGTTCCTTTCTTTCATTTGAAGTATAGATCTTTCAACCAATAAGTTCAACTCGTAAAATAGTTTGATTATACTTACCTTTGTGGGTCAAACACCACCTTAGAAGCCCCCGGGACGCATCCCCTTACTCCTGGTGCACAATTACACATTTTAGAGCTTACAATTTGACATAATATTAGTCATAAGTTCCATCACAATTGAAGAGAGCTAAAGCATGTACACTTACCTTCCAATTTCGGATGAACATTGTTAGGCTATTTTTAGAGGGCTCGAACACCGCGAACGGATCAAATTTTATAGAATCGGTCATCCGGTCAACGCATACTTTTGGGATGCGGGGATTCATATTCTAGAGTCATTTTAACATTTTATGAAGGTAAAAATATGCAATTTTCCTTTTGTGTCTCGGGTGAACAGTGTCAGCGTCCATTTAGAGGGCCCAGACGCCACGAACGGGTCGAGACGTGCAAAATCGATCGCGCGGCCGACTTATATACATAGTTGGGACGTGGGGATTCACATTTTGGGGTCAATCTTACGAAACAAAGTGTGGAAACAGAAAACCCTCAATTTCCAGTAGGTTAGGGTTTGACGGTACTCTACCGGTCGGATCGGTGAGTAAATCAAGCAATAAATTATATAATCTTGGTCTTAAGTCACGGGTATCTCATTTTCTATTGTTTGGGTGGGTATCGAGACAAAAATACCTGATAATAACCGAAAAATATCGAAAGAAGAAAGTTAGTAAGTATGAGAACACTTGCCTTGACGCGTGCTATCACATTCGTTCCTGGCTCCCGGGCAAATTCGGACTGTACGGCTCGATCTCCTCTTTCTCTATCTAAAATCGGCGCTCTTCCTCTCTCCTCCTTTCCAAAAACCCTATGGAAAATGAAAAAGTCGAGGAAACGAGAAGCAGGTCGCGTTTTTATACCAGTCGGGGTACTCGAGCGCACACAGGCGCTCAGCGGGCAGGGGAGATACTAGATTTTACCGCTCAAGCTCTGCTCGAGTGCGCAACAGGCAGGGGAGCTACTGGATTTTACCGCTTGAGCTCCGCTCGAGCGTGCAGCAGGTGGGGGAGCTACTGGATTTTACCGCTTGAGCGCGCGCCCTACTACTTGCGCCTCTGCTTCAAGCTCGAGCGCACAACAGGCGCCGGCTGCTGGATTTCAGCAATTCACAACCCGATTTTCCTTCCGATACGCATACTCATACATTCAACAGGTCTAGTATTAATTATTATTACATTAATTTTTTCGTATTTATTATATTTTTAGACCCGGAACCTCACAATTGTCCCCCACTTATAGAAATTTTGTCCCGAAATTTAACGAATCCAAAACTTGAATAAGCTACATACCTCGGAATACATGGAGATATTTTTTTCGGATTCCTCCCTCTCTTTCCCATGTTGCCTCCTCGTGGGAGTGATTCCTCCATAAAACTTTCACGAGGGGAATCGTCTTGGAGCTCAAAATTTTGTCCTTTCGGTCTAAGATCTCCACCGGTTCCTCTACATAAGTTAAATCCTCATCGATAGCCAAAGGACCATAATCGATTATGTGATATGGATCATACACGTACTTCCTTAACATGGAAACATGGAAGATGTTGTGCACCTTGGCCAAACTTGGTGGCAAAGCCAGATGGTACGCCACCTCGCAAACTCGCTCCAGAATCTCAAATGGTCCAACGAAACGCGCCCTCAGCTTCCCCTTTATGCCAAATCTGAAAATCCCCTTCCACGGCGAGACCTTAAGGAAGACGAAATCTCCAACCACGAATTTGAGCTCGGATCTCCTTTGATTAGCATAACGTTTCTGTCGGTTTTGGGCAACTTTTAACTTCTCCACAACCACCGCTATCTTTTTCGACGTCTCCCGAATAACATCCGGGCCCAACAACCGCCTATCCCCAGTCTCCTCCCAATGAATGGGAGATCGACACTTCCTACCATAAAGTGCCTCAAAGGGAGCCATTCCAATACTTGCTTGGAAACTATTGTTATGAGCGAACTCGACTAGTGCTAGAAAATCATCCCAATTCCCATGGAATTCTAATACCGAAGCCCGAAGCATATCCTCTAGTATCTAGATCATTCGCTCCGACTGGCCACCTGTCTGAGGATGATACGCCATACTAAATTTCAGGTTCGTCCCTAACTCCCGATGTAAGCTCTCCCAAAATTTAGAGATGAACCGTTGATCGCGATCGGACACAATCGATGCTAGCATGCCATGCAGTCTCACGATCTCGTTGATGTACAACTGTGCCGGACGATTGCGGGAGTACGTAATCCGAATGGCTATAAAATGTGCAGATTTCGTTAACCGGTCAACAATGACCCAGATCGCGTCATGATTCTTCAGAGTTCTAGGCAATCTTGACACAAAGTCTATCGAGATATCCTCCCACTTCCAGCTGGCAATGGGTAGGGGCTATAATAATCCAGAAGGCTTTCTCCTCTCAACCTTCAGCTGCTGACAGACGAGATATCGATTGACAAAATTCACAATCTCTCTCCGTATGTTTCTCCACTAGAATATTTTTCTCAAATCCTGATACATCTTGTTTATATCGGGGTGAATCGTGTATCGAGTCCTGTGTGCCTCCTTCATTACTTCTTCTTTCAGTTCCTTAACATCTGGTACACATAGTCGCTCTTGAAATCTCAAAACTCCATCAGCATGCACACTAAAATCAACTCGAGAGTCTCTGCTGAGATCCCCTACAATATCTATCAGAAAAGGGTCACTCGCCTGCCCTTCCTTGATCCTCTAAAGGATCTCAGGCTATATCTGCAGAAAGGATAACATCAACCAGTTACCCTTAGTATAGCGCTGGATATGGCAAGACTTCAAGCAGTCTAGCAACTCCATCTGCTTAATCTGCATGGTCGCCACCAAGCAGGTTCGGCGACTCAAGGCATCCGCGACCATATTCGCTTTCCCCGGTCAATACTAGATCTCACAATCGTAGTCATTTAGAAACTCAATCCATTGCCGCTGCCTCATATTTAGCTCCTTCTACGAGAACAAATACTTGAGACTCTTGTGGTTGGAGTACACTAGGAATTTCTCACCATAAAGATAATGTCTCCAAATTTTCAAAGCAAAAACCACCGCGGCCAACTCTAAGTCATGGGTTAGATAGTTTTTCTTATGAGTCTTTAACTATCGAGACCCATAAGCAACTACTCTTCCCCCTTGCATTAGAACACATCCGAGTCCCACTTTAGACGCATCGCAATACATCTCGAACCCACCAAAATTATCAGGAAGAGTTAGAATCGGGGCAGTTGTCAACCGATCCTTTAGCTCTTGGAAGCTTTTGTCACACTCCTCGGTCCAGTCAAAATTCACCTCCTTCATTGTCAGGCGAGTGAGGGGCAAGGCTATCCGAGAAAAATTCTCCAAAAAACAACGATAATAGCTAGCCATCCCCAAAAAGCTTCGAACTTCAGACACGATCATCGGCCAACTCCAATTGACCACCGCTTCAATTTTCTGCTGGTCCACTGAGATGCCTCCATGAGAAATTACATGGCCTAAGAACACCACCCTCTCAAGCCAAAACTCACACTTCTTCAACTTCGCAAACAACTAATGTTCTCAAAGGGTCTGCAGCACAATTCTCAGGTGCCTTTTATGCTCGGCGCGATCATTGGAGTAAATCAGAATATCATAAATGAAGACCACAACAAACTTATCCAAGAATGCCTGGAAGACCCGGTTCATCAGGTCCATAAACAGGCTGGAACGTTAGTCAACCCGAATGACATTACCAAAAATTTATAGTGACCATACCTCGTTCGAAAAGTCGTCTTCGCAATACCCACCTGCTTAATACGAAGCTGATGATATCCCGATTGAAGGTTAATCTTGGAATACACTAAGGATCCCTGCAATTGGTCAAAGAGGTCATCGATCCGTGGCAGAGGATACTTGTTCTTGATTGTAATTTTATTCAACTCACGGTAATCTATACATAACCTCAAGGCCCCATCTTTCATCTTGACGAACAGGAACGGAGCACCCCACGGTAATACATTGGATCTAATAAAACCCATATCAAGCAAGTCCTGCAACTGCTGCTTCAAATCCTTTAACTCAACAGGAGCCATATGGTAGGGGCTTTCGATATAGGTGCCGATCCCGGCATGAGATCAATCCCAAATTCAATCTCACGATGTGGTGGCAGGGCAGACAACTTGTCGGGAAACACGTCCTCGAATTCACACACCACTGGAATGTCCTTTACGGACAAATCCCGACTTTTCACCACACTAACATAAGCCAAAAAGGTTTCACACCCGCTATTCAATAAATGGTGAACCTGTAGAGCCGAAATAAAACTAGACAGATCCACCCTCCGAACTCCTTGAATATAGAAGGGTTCGCAATCTGGAATAACAAAGTCCACCCTTTTGTGAAAACAATTAATAGTGGCATGATATTTAGACAACCAATTCATACCTAAGATGACATCAAAATTACGCATATCTAGAAGAATCAAATCAACGGCCAAAAGAAATCTCTTCACTTCCACAATACACCCTGGATAGGACACATCAGTCATAATAGAGGACCTCGTGGGCGTGGATACAACAAAAAAAAATCAAGGATCACGGGGGAGGGTGTAATACAACAAGCCAGCCAGGGAAAATAAAGGAGTGCGTGGACCAAAAGTCAAAAAGTACTTAGTAAAAAATACCACAAACTAGAAGTATACCTTCCACCACCTCATCTGATGCTCTAGCCTCGCTAGCAGTCACCGCAAAATCTTTACCTTGCACTACTGGCTTCGGAGCCCTAAACCTTGATACTTGAGGGCACTCCCTAGCTCTATGCCCCACTTGGCCACAAGTGAAGCAAGCACCCGTCAATCTGGGACATGGTCTACGCTCACACATTCTTCCACAGTGCTGACATGAATCCACTGAAGCTTGAAAAGACGATGAATCTGGCCACTCCTCTGACCACTCTGTCCAGAAACCGGCTGCCTCGGCTTTTTGTACAGTCTCTCTGAACTCGTCCCGGTGCTAGCACTTGTCCCACTCTTGCTAGCTGACCTCTTTCTCTCTTACTCATAAATCAAGGCCCAATCCAGTATATCAGCATAGGTGACCAATTTAAGGGTCGTCAGCTACTTGCAAATGTCATCCCACAAGCCCATTAAGAATTTCCTAGTCCTCATTTCTTCATCCTCGACCATATAGGGAGCAAACCGTGACAACTCTAAAAACTTGGCGTCGTACTCCACCACCGTCCAGTTCCCTAGCCTTAGCTTGAAAAATTCCTCCTCTTTCTGAACACGGAGGCTAGATGGAAAGTATTTCTCTAGAAACGCATCCTCAAATATTTTTCAGGTAATCTCATCCTTCGGTACACCCAATGCTCTTTTGCTCATCTGCCACCAACGGTGCGCTTTACCCTCCAGCCGGTAAGATGTGAACAACATCCGATCCTCCGCTGGGCATCGGATCATGGCAAATACCCTCTTAAGGCTCTTCAACCATGAATCTACCTTAAGTGGGTCAGGCTCTCCCGTAAACGTCGGCACTCGACCCTGAATGAAGCGATCATAAGCAGATGGCTCCGGATTAGCAGAAACTTGAACAGGAGCCGGAACAGGAACAGGGGCAAGATGTCACTGCTCTATATTCTCAATAATGTTCATGAGATGCCCCAATAAATTCAAATACTCAGCCTCTCGATCTCAGGGTGGCTAATCCCTTTGCGAGCCTTGACGTCTAGGTGGCATCGTCAACTTTAGAAGTCACAACTGAAAAGGAAACAACAAAGGTTGAGCCAAAGGTTTAACCGTCCCAACGACATTACCAGATACAATAATACTCATGCAATTAAAGAGAACATTCAAAATGAGGGTATTTAATTATTCTAACCTTTTCACGTTCACTCATTCGGCCTTAACCCATACTATCTTAGGCTTCCGCATAATTCAGATTCATCCTAAGGCATCTCTTCTCTGATACCAACTGTGATGAATCAGGTTATTTTTCTTAAATAACCTCCGTCAAGGATAAAATAAACTAAAATTCTTAATTAAATTTATTAATTTCTGTAGAAAATTGGGCAGAGTTCCGTTTGTAAATCGAGCATTTGCCAAAATACAAACACCTGCAAAACAATCATGCACAATAATTTACAACCATCCACAAAACTACAAGTCTTATTATTCAACACACTACACAGGATCTAATCGCCGTATCAACCGAGACAGCGCCGATATAATAACTCCTGTATGATGCCGGGAGAGAAGGATACCAACTAGGAACCTCGATCATAACCACAATGAGAAGGACCTGCGGAAGCATAAAAAGCACAATATACAACGGAACTAATTCATCATTCATCCATGCCAAACATCTTATATCATCCCATACATGTTTTACACAGTTTACAAAATATGGCCAAATTTTCTATTTCATACACAAAATCAACTAAGTCCCAGCCCCGAGTCCTGCGTGCAATATCAGCTGTCTATCACACTTCTATGTCCACTCTGTCTCGTCGTGCATTAGTGTGTTCTCATTTGAAAGATATATAGTAAGGGTGAGCGTGTAGCCCAATAAATGAAATCATACATCACTAACTACATCTATTTACAGGAAAGGCAATAACCAGGTGGGGAAACTCATATAACTAGGATAAAGAAAGCATGCGAGGAGAAGAAACATTAGGAATCATTTAGCTCGCATGTTTGTTCTGGTTATGTTCATTCACTTTCATTACTTTCATCGATCTATGCGGACCTGAACTAGTAGGTCATACTAACCAACAATGTGAGAGGATGAGAAAAGGAATGTGTATGCCACACATTCTAAGACCGGCTACATTTTAGGTCTGCAGCACTCGACCATCGGCTATATTTTAGGTCTGCATCACTCGACCATCGGCTATATTTTAGGTTTGTAGCACTCAACCATCGGCTACATTTTAGAACTGCAGCACTCGGCCATCTCAATCGTCCCATATCTCCCGAGGACTAGGGCAATCCTCGTTCTTTCACAGTAGCATCCTAAAGCGTACCCTAAACATCACCCGCTCCTAGGAGCGGCCGGAGTATTCCTTGGGTTCCCACTGTGATGTCCATGGTAAGCTAGAGGATACTAACCCTATGATCTGCGGTCCTAATTTTAAGATTAGTCTTAGTCCTTGAAGGGGAATCCATCATTGCCACATACATTCTCAAACTAGGAAGTCACATTCCCATCACATGTCTCCAACCGAGAGACCAAATCCATCACTTACACTTTGTGGATTCCCTACCATTTACTCATTTGGTTCCTTTCTTTCATTTGAAACTTAGATCTTTCAACCAATATGTTCAACTCGTAAGAGAGTTTGATTATACTTACCTTTGTGGGTCAAACACCACCTTAGAAGCCCCCGGGAAGAATCCCCTTGCTGCCGGTGTACAATTACACATTTTAGAGCTTACAATTTGATGTAACATTAATCATAAGTTCCATCACAATTGAAGAGAGCTAAAGCATGTTTACTTACCTTCCAACTTCGGATGAACATTGTTAGGCCACTTTTAGAGGGCTCGGACACCGCGAACGGATCAAATTTTACGGAATCGATCGTCTGGTCAACACATACTTTTGGGATGCGGGGATTCATATTCTAGAGTCATCTCAACATTTTATGAAGGAAAAAATATGCAATTTCCTTTTTGTGTCTCGAGTGAACAGTGTCAGCACCCATTTAGAGGGCCCGAACGTCGTGAACGGGTCGAGACGTGCAAAATCAATCGTGCGGCCAACTTATATATACATTTGGGACGTGGGGATTCATATTTTGGGGTCAATTTTATGAAACAAAGTGAGGAAACAGAAAAACCCCAATTTCCCGTAGGTTAGAGTTTGACAGTACTCCACCGGCTAGATCGATGAGTAAATCGGATAATAAATTACATAATTCTTGGTCTCAAATCACAGGTATCTCATTTTTCATAGTTTGGGTGGGTATCGAGACGAAAATACCTGACAATAAATAAAAAAACATCGAAAGAAGAAAGTTAGTGAGTATCAGAACACTTGCCTCGACGCGTGCTATCACTTTCGTAATTGGCTCCCCAGTGAATTCTGACTCTACGGCTCTATCTCCACCTTTCTCTCTCTAAAATCAGTGCTTCTCCTCCTTTCCAAAAACCCTCTGGAAAATGAAAAAGTCAAGGAAACATGAAGTAGGTCTCATTTTTATACCAGTCGGGGAGCTCGAGCGCTGGGCGAGCGAGCGCCGAGCGTGGCCTCATTGCCGGTCTGCGCTCGAGTGTGCACAAGCGCTCAGCGGGCAGGGGAGCTACTGGATTTTTCCACTAGAGCTCTGCTCAAGCGCACAACAAGCGCGGCTTGCTGCTTGCGCCTCTGCTTTTTGAGCTCGAGCCTGTGCTCGAGCACACAGCAAGCGCGGGCAGCTGGTAGCATTTTAGCAATTCACAACCCGATTTTTCTTTCGATACGCATACTCATACATTCAACAGATCTAGTATTAATTATTGTTACGTTGATTTCTCTGTATTTATTTTATTTTTATACCCGGAACCTCACATTAGGTGTGCCCAATGATGCTATCACTTGGGAGATGTTTGAGGACGCTTTTATGAAAAATAATTTTTGTCCAGCCTCCAAGATCAAAAGGAGTTGGAGTTCATGCAGCTGAGACAGGAAAATACGGCGATGACTGAATATGATGCAAGATTCACTGAGTTGTCATGTTTTGCAGCTTTCTATGTGAAGGGTGAGAAAAGAAATGCAAAGAAATTTCAACAATGGCTACGGGATGATATTCGGAAGTCACTGTCGATCCTAAAGCTCCAAACTTATGCTGACATTCTGGATAGGGTGGTGATTTATGAGAAGAAAGCAGAGATGAAAAGGTTTTACGCAAAGAGGATGGCTGGCCGGGTGAATCTTAATACAGAATCAAATGTGGAATTCTCTGGGCCGTCTAAGAAGGTAAGAATGGTAGATGTAGGAAAGAGTGTTATTGAGATTTTATCAATGACTAGCACTCAGGCATCGGCTGCTGAGTGTACATACTGTGGGAGAAAGCACGTGGGGAAACCTTGTTATAAAGCGATGGGAGCGTGCTATAATTGTGGGAAGATGGGTCACCTGATGAAAGATTGCCCGTTGCAAAGAACGTCGGAAGTAAAGAAGTCAGCTCTTGCAGCTAGGGAATTTGCGATGACGGTACGAGACCCTAAGATAGCCCCGAAGGCGGATAGAGGTATTTCCTTGTGGAATTTTGATTTCTGTCTTAATTGATTAGGGAATTGTGTATTCTCTAAATTTTTCCATAAAATGCATGATATGCCCCCATTGTCTCAAGGATTCTTGATTGTTCTATGATTGCATTATGTGTTCTTTTTGAATTTTGTAGAATATGGATAACTGGCAATCGAATGCCAACTTGAGGAGTTGATGGGTTATGTATTGACGGAAGGAAAAAATATTTGGTTAATTGACCAACATAGTGGGTAAGAGGAATGGGCGGTTTGGAGATGAGATAAAATTGTCATTGTCTCTATGAAATATGTAAGAAATTAAAGGAGCATTGTTCGGATATTTTTAAGAATACATGAGACCTTTGGGAAGTGAGATTTACTAATACTCTTGAGAAAAGTTGAGATTCTATTAGTCCACATCAATAGGAAATCACCCACAAGCAAAGTGGGGGAGGAGTTTGTGGGTTGGAATTGTTTCACCCATAATTGGAATGGTGTGATGAGGCCATTGCCTTGAGGAATTGTGGATAATGTTTTCGAAAGGAATTAGTATTTTGAGGAGCAAAGAGTAGGAGCTAAAATTGGGGGACCTCAAAGAATAAATGTTAAGATCGATGGTTGATATTAGAAGTCCCCAGTTGGAAATTTATAGAATTACTCCAGAGATGGAAATGACCCTGATCTAAATACTTTAAGGATTAAAGTAGTTGAGTTGTGATGAAGAGGTAACCCTAGGAAATTGTTAGTAGATTAATTTGTTAGAAGGTTATGAAGATAGGCCCTGATATCATTAAGGAAGCGAACTTAATATAGACAATTGAAGTTAGGAATTCTTGGACTTGAAATGCCTTTGGTGCTTCATAAAAAATGCAAAAGAGTAAACTACAAGTGAATTTGAATGTTTGGGAAATAAGATATCACGCTCCTAACTTAGGAAACAGAAAACATATTAACAATGTTAGAATTATGAAATTTTGAAGTAAGAAATTCTTATGGTTTATTTTAGAACAAAAGGCGATCCACTCGTTATAGCTTTGGAAGAGGTGATCAAGTCTAATTTATTAGCTTATCGGTATGCCAATAAGATCTGAGGTTACTTAGCATTTAGACTTTGAGATTTGAGGTTGTTAAGTATTGGGGTCCTAAGATCTTGAGTAACAGTCAAACATTATGCCAAATCCTCAAAGATAATATAATTATGGTTTTAAGTTTTAATGTGGTATAAGGTTTTGTAAAAAAAAAATTCTTTTCATGACACGAATATCTTGAGATTAAAATAATTAAAGCTATCGTATTAATTGGGTGTCCAGAATAGGGAATATGTGCTTCTTGAAAATGTCGGATTGAAAACATGCCAACGAATGACGAGGATGTAAAATAAACTACCTTGGAAATCTAATTATGATTTGAGGTTCATATTGAAATCTTAGAGGAGCTTGATGAAAGAGATTGAGTGTTAGATTACATTCGTTATGATGGAAATGGTAATCGGACGATTAGACCTTGTATGTTAGTATTTAAAGTTTTGAAAATTGAGGAGAATGCTCCAAACTTGAAGCTTATCATAGATAGAAAGGTTTGTAGTCTGTTTAATGCTTAGAAATAAGTCGCAAAATAGTTAATGAGTTGGGTTTGCTTCTGGGTTTGATGAATTTAGATAAGTCTAAAACGAGTCAAGTGCTAAAGATTGGAACATCTAGGAAATTTAAGGTTTTTCAAGGTAACCACTTTAATTTGGAAATGATTTGGAGATGTTAGGAAGGTCTCTCAATTATGAGATTCAAGGATCGTTAAATTTTGAGGATGAAATTTCTATAAGTGGGAGAGAGTGTGACGACCCGAGTCCTAAAATATAATAATTAGAATGTAATTAAGTCGATGATGATCAAAGATTGGGCTTAGAATGTGAAAGAGGTGAGTTTGGAAGCAAAAGAGGAAGTTAGGCCCTGTAAAGTACCGATTTCCAAATTATGATTAATATGGGTGAAGAGGTTTTGGATTTTTAAAATATGGTAATCGAAAGGTAATTAAGTTGAAACAAGTGAATTATGGTCAAAAGGTACGGAAAAAATGGGATTAAAAGCCCAAAGATCTGAAATTGGTAAAATCGGGGATCGAAGTTGTAAACCGAGAAATGTTATTACGTAAATGAGATTCTGGACTTTAAATTATGATAATTATGGCCTATTAAGGTTATATAATCAAAATTTGGGTCCAAGGATACAAAGAATTAGGTTGAAAGGGTCAAAACGGGTCTCGAATAGTGAAAACGCGAAATAGGCTTGTTGCAGGTTCGAGCGAGCCTAACCCGCACCCGAGTAACGCTGGAGCGCAAATGGGGCGCGAAAAACAGAACCTCCCACTCGAAGTGCACTCGACGAGCGCTCGAGGTGCGATGTTGACAGGGCGGTGCGCCTGTATGGTGCTCAAGCACCGCTCGAGCGCCCGACCGCATATGAAAGGGGCGAACGCGATTTTCTTCAACCATTTTTGGCATTCCACAGGAGTGGAGAAGCAGAGAAGAGGGAAAGAGGAGAAGAGGAATCTGTGCATTTTACTCCGATCCAGGTAAAAATAACAGTAGATCGGGCTCAGGCAAGTATACCCCGGACGTTATATATTATTTTTACAGCATTTTAATATCTCCATGTTATCATTTATGCTCCGAAAACCTTGTTCTGTAATATCTGGTATGAATATTTGAAGAATCTCATATTTTTGGACTAAAGTTCATGTTTACGTATATATATTGTAAACAATAGCTCCGATTTCATGATTTGGCACACGTTTTGCCTCCGTTTCGTGTCCTAACCATATATTGTAAACCCTAACTCAAAAATTGGGGGTTTTTGGTTTAAATGCATGGTTTTGTATGGGTATTTAGAATTATAGTATTGATTTCATGAATGAATATGCATTTGGTGCCTGATTACTGTTCAAGAATTTTGCTCAGAACCCTAGAACGAAAATTAGAAAGTTTTTATCAGAAACTTGGAATTTTGATGATTTAAACATAAATTGTTGTGTTGTATCATTTATTGAATGATTTGTATTTGAGACCCTCCATGGAACTGTATTATCGAACTATAGAAACCTTTGGAATCGTCTAAAAAAGTGACTGATGAAATTTGGATTTTGGCCTTGGAATATGATGATTTTGATTATGGAACTTTGAACAAATGTATTGAATTAGGCTAATCTGTAAGAAAAATAGACCTAGACTGTTGAATAATTAGATGAGGTTCGCCTGCATGCCTTAGAATATTATAGTTGTGGTAATCGAGGATAACTATCGGACTATCAGAACCATTAGCCTATCGAACTATCAGAATTATCGAACTATCGGCCTTTGATTGTGTAGATTGAATACAATTTGTCCTCGATTAGTTGCCCATCGGCTAGTAGAAAATACTAGATGGGTCCTTAGAATAACAAACATAGACTTTCTGAGAACAAATGAACTTTAAAACTGTCTCATATATTTCTGCACATGTTCAAATAGAACTATGCACCCTTCCTATTTTCCGTTAATGTTTATGTTCTTTTGATTATCGCGATTTCTGTTCTAGTATAATTATATTTTATAGGAAAGCTTGAATTATGATTTATTGAAACCCGTTTACATGAATGCTTTATTTTTCTGATATTATCATAGTATTCTATCTTATCGAATATATGTTCTGTATAGAAGCATTACGTTCTGCATGATTTGGTATCTTGTTGGGTTTCAACTCACTGTTTACTATTTTTTTTCTCCAAATGAGACCGTAGAGCTGGAACCAGATGAGAGAAGGTAATCTGAAATTTAGCCAAAAGACTTTTGGAGACCCGAAATATTTTGAAAACTTGCAAGAAAACAGTTTGAATGTAAATACATGATTTTGTATATGGATTCTATATATATGGATTTAGTATATGAAATATATGCGATGCATGTGATGAAATAGAAAATATGCTTTCACAAGTTTACATAGTTGCTTCCGTTATATGTTTTCTGGATTTTGTACAGGTCCTAGGCAGCATCTTGTATATGTTTCTGATTTAGTGGATAAGATTATGTTAAAGCCATGGATGAATATGGCCTTGTGATCCTGTATATGTGTGTTGTAGGATGGATTGTATTACTTTGGAGTAGTTATGTGCATGTCCATATTGTTTAATACAGGTTGTATATTTAAATTTTTTTGTCCAATTTTAGATAAAATTTTGCCAAAATTTCTGCAGAAATTAAGGATTTAAATTTATGATTTTGTTCTGAGCCTATTTGACGAAGGATCCTATGAAAATTAGGACCTGTTCCGTCACAATTTTATTGGCCTTGTATACCGAGTGATTGGTATACTGCTATGCTACGTGGTATTTGACCTATCTACAGGCATAATATGTAGATGGCCCCCTCTGAGTCTAAAATAAGAGCTCACGACTTCAGATCATATAGGGTTTCATGATCATTTCCTCGTTCTCTCACACCTTTAGCTGGTAAGGCTTACTGACCGTAATCCATAAAGATAAGTAATTATATATAATTTATATTTTTAAAAGAAGAAGGATAAAACATGAGAAGTCAATTGTATTCTAAAAGCACATTTGATCATGCTTTATATTTACGCATCCTCATTATACTCTTATATCTCTCTTTTACTTTATTTTGCATATATTGTTATCGTCTTTAATTATATTATATTTGTTGAGTATTTGGCTCATCTTTACTGCCTTCTCTTACCTTCAGATTAGCACAGGTTTATCTCGATGAGGTGGAGTAGAAACTAAAAATGGACTAGGCTCTGGACTTGGAAGATCATATCGAAGATTTATATTTGCAGTTTTGTATATGTTATGAAAAATTGTATATATTTATATTTCAATTGGGAACCTTAATGTATATTGTACATATAACTAATGATTAGATAATTTAGTTTCTACTGGGAATCTTAATGTATATTGTACATATAACTAATGATTAGATAATTTAGTTTCTACTGTGTTTTGATTTATTTATACTATTACAGGTTATTGTAGTCTGTAATAGGTATTTAATGACATCTCTATGTTTGATATTACGTCTAGAGACATAACATTGGAGCGACGAATTTTAATGTGGCATTTGGATCCTGTGTTTATGGATGTCGTGTGTTGTTAGATGATGGAGTCACTTGGATATATTTGGTTTGTTGTACAGGTTTTGTATTAACTTGACGGTCGTATTACAGACGAAACTCTACCAAACTTTCGGCAGAAAATACAGTCCGTCATATTTCTCCTTTATGTGGACAATATGTTAATCATTGGACTCAATGGCGCTCAGATAAAGGAGTTGAAGTAGCAACTTGGGCAGTCCTTTACTATGAATGACTTGGGGTTAGCGAAACAGATTCTGGACATCAAAATAATTCACGACTAAAAGGTGAGAAAATTATGGCTGTCCCAAGAAAGTTACATTAAAAAGGTGGTCCAGCGTTTTAACATAGATAAGTCCAAGTTAGTTAGTATCCCACCGGCCAACTATTTCAGACTGAGCAATCAACACAACCCTTCTACTAATAGAGAAAAGGCCAGCAATGAAAACGTCCCATACTCCTCGGCTATAGGTAGCCTGATGTATGCCATGATGTGTACGCAGCTAGATATATCTCATGTCGCCGGCACTATTAGCCAATTTTTTTCCAATCCTGGAAAAAAACACTGGTCTGCAGTCAAATGAATTATGAGATACCTTTGGGGAACTTCCAAAACGTGTCTATGTTTTGGACGTGACAAACCTCTATTGGTAGGATATATCAATGTAGATATGGCCGGAGATATTAATACCCGAAAGTCAACTTCGGAATACTTGATTAAGTTTGCTAGAGGAGCAGTCTCCTGACAGTCAAAGTTGTAGAAGTGTGTTGCTCTTCCTACTATTGAGGCTAATTCATTGTAGTGACAGAGGCTTGCAAAGAGATGTTGTGGATGAAAAGGTTCATCCAAGAATTTGATTTTAGGCAGGCGAGATATGTGGTACTTTGTGATAGCCAAAGTACCATATACCTCCACAGAAATTTCTCATTCCACTTAAGATCGAAATACATGGATATTCGATATCATTGTGTGAGGAATGTTATCGAAGTAAGATTGCTAACACTGAAAAAGGTCAAAACCGAGAAAAATGGGGCGGACATGATGACAAAAATTTTGCAAAAAAGAAAGATTGAGGTTGGCTGTAGTTTTGTTGGGCTAAGCGATTTTGATATCACACGGTCGTGAGAAAAAGTTTATTGTGGTCACTTCCATGTGAAAGTGCTAAGATCCGAGGACTTCAATTATGTCAAAGGACTTAGATTGAGGACGAGGACTTTGCATAGTTTTGGCACGACGACTTGTGAGCAAGATTTGAGTGCCATACATCTCTATAGAAATTCCCCATTTCGCTCAAGATCGAAACACATTAATATTCGATATCATTTGGTGAGGGATGTTATTGAAGCATGATTACTGTCACTGAAAAAAGTTGAAACCGAGGAAAATGGGGTGGACATGATGACGAAAATTTTGCCAAAAGGAAAGACTGAGGTTTACTGCAATTTGGTTGAGCTGATAGATTCTGATATCACACGGTCGTGAGAAAAAATTTATTGTGGTCACTCCAATGTGAAAGTGATAAGGTCCGAGGACTTTGGTTATGTCCGAGGATTTAGATTGAGGACGAGGACTTTGCATAGTTTTGGCACGAAGACTTGTGAGCAAGATTTGAGTCCGAGATCTTCAATGAGGGACGATGGCTTTTGAAGACATTAATTGAGCATGAGGATTTTGATAAAGGCTTGAGGACTCTGATGAAGGTATGGTATAGATTTGGAACTTGCGCAAGAATAGCTTCAGGGGGATGACTAGCCAGTCAACTTTTTGTTGACTGGCTAAGAAAAGAATCCAGTCAACAGGGAGGTTGATCGGCCTAGGAATTAGGGTAGGCTTTCTGAACAAATGTCTTCTGCAAAAATAGGTAGTTAACTTTCTAGATTTGATAACTGTGTTTGGTCAACTACAAAGGGGAAGGAAGGCGTCTTCTCTAGGAAAGATGACAAGTTTATTTGTAGAAGAATGATGTGTCGTCTCCTGCAAAATAGAAGAGTGCGCTGACTGTTGCAGAATAAGAACAGCTGAGCACGCTACCATCATGTTGAGTAGGTGGTTGCTCGATTAGTCTGTATGTGTATATATACATATTGAACTCGGTGAAGAAAAACAGGTGAGATGTGACGGCCCCGATCATATTCCATCACATACGACCACCGTCAAGCCTAACCTTTACAACATATATGGTATAAATACTAACTAGGTGGACATAAAAATTTTTCTTTTCTTTTATATATATACTTTACATCACGTACACAGGATCACTTACGGCCGAATTCCTTGAGTTGGCCATCAAAGTTTAACCCCATACCTGACCGGCCAACATTAAAGTTGGTCGGACATGAAGACCTTGACATGAAATGAGATGTTTCTAGGAAAGTCAACTTTATTTTCCCATATTGTAATTACGGAAACATTCTAACATCTATTAATTCTTCTACAGCGGAAATATTTTACAAGTCCTTCCCAAAACATCAAAAGAAAATACATCAATTCCTTCACTCCTTTGCTGATCAGCTCCGGCCAGCTATGCCGTCTAGCTACACCACATTACTCTATTCAATTTCATCCTCCATAAGCCGAAATCATCTAAAAAAAGTAAGAGTGAGCTACAAAGCCCAGCAAGGTACCCACATGCGGAAAACATTAACATACATATCATCGGATCAAAGTAACATAAACTTAGCATACGAAATCACCAGATCATTTCTTCTTAAGTTCAGAAATCTTTGTTCTTATTCTTATTATCTTATCTTTAGAAAATTCATAAAACTGTATGAAATTCTTATCAACTTTAGGGACCGGACGGGAGCGAATAATACCGAGGAAGGGTTGTGTGCTACCCCACAACCTAAGGCCGTATCCTCCTATTATACTCCCAGAGGTGGGCAATAATGCCTTTTACCCAGCATACGGGGCCATAGTCCATAAGCCTTGTGCCACAAGAAATTCCCCCATGGCCCAGTGGCAGTCCTCGAGTGTCACTCTAATATCCTTCATCCAATATTAACAGTAAGCTTAATGGAAACTCGGTTCTTAGTTGATATCGTCTAATGGCCATCTATCATAGTTCAAAAGTCAGAAGTCATAGAGTCCCACTTGCTATCTGGATTACATACATTTTTCCTTATTCTTATAGCCTTGGTTCTGAACTTCAAACAATTGAAGTCCGTAAAGCCCTTCCTTTAATGTCTTAAAACCGAAGATCTTTTATCAAAGTGTCGGAGGTCTTATTTATCAAAGCCGAAGGTCTTACGTCAAAAGCCAGAGGTCATTGATCAAAAGCTGAATACCTTTTCTTTAACAAGCCGGAGGTCATATATCAAAAGCCGAAGGTCATATATCAAAAGTCGAAGGTCTTTTCTCAAAAGTCGGAGGTATTTTATCAAAGCAGGAGGTCTTTTATGCATATTCAAATCAGATATCTTAAAAGACTTATTCGTGGCCAAAATTCATGCAAGTAATGTTAAACGAAGATCCTTATGAAAACACAAAACAGAACTTCCTTTAAACATGGCTTTAACAGAATTCAGATGATCAGAACAAATATCATGCATACCGTAATATAAGTTCATTAAAAAGCAGACATACATTGCAAACATGAACTATAGAAAGATGAGTACGCTTATAGTAAATCATGAATTTAAGGGGGGTACACTTTCCTGAATCTCTTTACTTCATCCCGGAATTCTGGGTTCTTTTACTAAGAAACTCTGCCCAGAGTCTCTTCCTAGCATTTTTCCTTACACTCTCTAGTTCTTTATTTATGGGCCTTTGATCTAACGGTAGTAGGTAGGGTAGGTCAACCACTCGAGGTTGTTGAAAGTCAATAACCTACTTAGGCATGGTCGTCATAATTAGTCATCACATCAATCAATCGGGCGGTCAACTTTTCCTTGGCCTCTCTTCGCATTTTTCGGTCAACTAATGTTGACCGAATTGAATTTCCCCTTTTCTATCGCTTATCATCTCCGAAGATCGTTTAAATGGCCTCCGAAAAAAGGTCTTCGGAATGGTCTCCAGAAGTGGTCTCTGGAAATGGTCTTCGGAAAGGTCTCTAGATGATTTTCATTCTTTCCGAAAAACTTCTCCGTAAAACTCGTCAGTCTCTTCCGAAATTTGTCTCCGAAAATTAAGTCCCTAAATTCAACATCTCTGGAGATCAAGGTCTCTGGGACTTAAGTCTCCAATTCTCACTCAATCCTACCCGAATAACGTCTCCGAAAGAATTGTCTCGAATTCATTTCCCGAATTCACATAATCATCTTCGGAAATTGCGTTCATCGTTTTCGGAAGCCCCCTTAATGGTCTCCAGAAAGCACTTATTAATCGTCTCCGGAACTTAAGCCTCCAAATTCAACATCTTCGGAGATCAAGGTCTCCGGAAAGAAAGCCTCCAAATTCAACGTCTAAGGTTTTCGAAATTATCATCTCCGGAAGCAAGGCCTCTAGAAAGGTCTCCGGGAAGAAACTCCTTAATCGTCTCCAGAATGGTCTTCGGAAACAAGGCCTTCGGAATCGTGGTCTTCGGAAGAATGTCTCCAAGCTTCAATTGTCTCCGGTGATCAAGGTCTTCGGAAGCTTCATTCTCCAAATGTCTCTGGAATTTACTATTCATGGTCTCTGAAATTAAGCCTATTTAGAATTTGGTCAAGGCTGCATTGACCGTAAGTTGGGTTACACGGCCAGCCTTCATGGCTCGCTCTCGTCTCGACACTTTCTTTCACATTTTCGGTTAACTAGCGTTGACCGGTTACATTTCCCTCACATCTTCCGGTTAACGCCTGTTGACCAAATCATATTTTCCTTTACCTTTTTATCATTCTCTTAAGCACAAAAGAATTTGGTCCTTATATTTTCGATGACGGAAGATCTAAAAAATTTAGTACATTACAATTCTCCGTTACTTATAGAAATTTCGTCCTCAAAATTTTAAATAAAGTTACTAACCTCAAGAAAACAAGTGGGGATACTTGTTCCGAATCTCTTCCTCTCGTTCCCAAGTTGCTTATTCAGGCGAGTGATTCTTCCAGAGTACCTTTATCAAGGAGATTGATTTTGTACGTAGCCTTTGTTCCTTTCGATCCAAAATCTGCATCGGTTCCTCTACGTAGGATAAGTCCTTGTCAATTGTTAAAGGCTCGAACCCAATCACATGTGTAGGATCATAGACATATTTCCTAAGCATTGATATGTGAAACACATTATGTACTTCCACCAAGCTTCGTGGTAGTGCCAGTCTGTAGGCCACCTCTCTGATTCTTTCTGAAACCTCGAAGGGGCCAATATATCATGGCTTCAGCTTTCCTTTTATCCCGAATTTGGATGTCCCTTTAGATGGTGACACTTTTAGGAATACAAAGTCACCTACGTCAAACTTCAATGCAGATCTCCTCTGGTCTGCATAGCTCTTTTGTCTGCTCCGGGCAACCCTTAAATTCTTATGTACTAGCTTTATCTTTTCTGTTGTCTCTTTAACAATATTTGGACCCAAAATTCTTTTATCTCCGGGCTCCTCCCAGTAGATCGGTGATCTATATCCCCTTCTATACAATGCTTCAAAAGAAGCCATACCTATACTGGCTTGATAATTGTTATTATATGCGAACTCTGCCAAGGCCAAGAAATTATCCCAAGTCCCTTTCATTTCCAAGACCGAGACTCTTAACATATCCTTAAGGATCTGAATCATCCGTTCTGACATACCGTCGATTTATAGATGATAAGCGGTATTGAATTTTAACTTCATTCCCAATTCCTTAAGCAAACTCTTCCAAAATCTCGAAACAAAGCAAAGGTCCCTATCATATACAATAGAGGCAAGTACACCATGAAGCCTGATGACTTCATTCACATAGAGCTGGGCCAGTTTATCATGGAAATAAGTTGTCCGGATTGCTAGGAAATGGGCTGACTTTGTGAGCCGGTCAACTATAACCCAAACAGCATCATATTTTCTTGGCATCCTTGGTAGACCGGTCATGAAGTTCACGGCAATATCCTCCCATTTTCAGCCTGGAAGCGGCATTGGTTGTAACAGCCCAGATGGCTTTCTCCTTTCTGCTTTCACTTGTTGGCACACAAGATATCTATCTACATAAGCCATGATGTCCCTTTTCATATTTCTCCACCAGAATGTTTTCTTTAAATCCTGGTACATATTATTGACTCCTGGGTGGATTGTATACCGTGATCGATGGACTTCAAAATTTTTTCCTTCAATTCCTTGTCGTCCAGCACACACAATCGATCCCTAAACCTCAATGTTCCATCCGGCCTAACGTAAAAATCACTTCGGGAATCTCTGTTCAAATCAATCATGATATTCATAAGAAAGGGATCATTCTCCTGCCCTCCCTTAACTTTATTTATCACCTCTGGTTGGACTTGAAGGTATACTAAAATCATTCGCTTTCCTTGAACATATCGTTGGATGTCATAGTGTATTAGACAGTCCAACATCTCCATTTGCTCGACCTGCATCCTTACCAAGACACTCAGTTGTTGACTTAGTGCATCGGCGACTACATTGGCCTTACTCGGCTCGTACTGAATCTCATAGTCAAAATCCTTTAGAAATTCAATCCACCTTCGCTGCCACATGTTCAGTTTTTTTTTCGAGAATAAATACTTTAAACTTTTATGATCAGAATAGACCAAAAATCTCTCACCATACAGGTAATGTCTCCAAATTTTTAGCCTGAATACTACTGTGGCCAATTCTAGATCGTAGGTTACGTAATTCCTTTCATGATCCTTTAACTGACGCGATCCATAGACAACTATCCTTCCATGCTACATTAAAACACAGCCCAACCATAACTTTGAGGCATCACAACAGACAATTAGTCCTTCTGATTCATCAAGAATGGTCAGGACCGGTGCAGAAGTTAGCGGGTCTTTTAGTACCTAAAAGTTCCCTTCACAGTCATTGGTCCAATCGAATTTCACCTCTTTCTTTGTTAGTTGGGTAAGTGGCAAGGAAATTCGGGAGAAGTTCTCCACAAATCATCGGTAATATCCAATCATGTCTAAAAAGCTCCGTACCTCAGTCACAGAGGTTGGCCGGTTTCATTTCACCACTGCCTCCACCTTCTTAGGGTCGACAGAAATCCCCTCCTTGGAAATGATGTGTCCAAGGAATCCCACTTTCTCTAACCAGAATTTGCACTTATTTAATTTGGCGAACAACCAGTGTTCCCTAAGAGTTAGAAGTGTAATCATTAAATGCTCCTCATGATCCTCATGACTCTTCGAATAGACAAGGATGTCATTAATAAAGACTATCATAAATTTGTCCAAATAGGGCTGAAAAACTCGATTCATCAAGTCCATAAATGCGGCTGGAGCATTAGTTAATCCAAATGGCATCACTACAAACTCATAGTGCCCATATCTAGTTCGGAAAGCAGTCTTTGCTACATCAACCTTCTGATTCGAAGCTGATGATAGCCGGATCTAAGGTCAATTTTTGAGAATACGCAAGCTCCCTGCAACTGATTAAGGAGGTCATCTATCCTCGGCAATGGGTATTTATTCTTAGTGGCAATTTTGTTCAACTCCCGATAATCCACGCACAACCTTAAGGTTCCATCCTTCTTTCTTACAAACAGGACTAGTGCACCCCATGGAGACACACTTGGTCGGATGAAACTCTTATCCAATAACTCCTACAATTGCTGTTTTAATTCCTTAAGTTCAGCCGACGCCATCCTATCCAGCAGATTCAAGTACCTTGTCTTTCGGTCCGGAGGGTTGTTAGTCCGGATGGCTCGTTTTCCTCTATTAGACATTTTCTCAGCAACGATTTTGATTTCTGAAAAGAACATTTTGGTTAGACTACTAGCCAAAGGGGGCTAACACATAGTACTCCATCCTAAGCATAAGTAATGCTAACCCCCTTCAGCCTTAACTAATCCTGTACTAAGTTTTCGTATCGATTTAGATCTAACCTAAAGCATCTCAGTTTTCTCTGATACAAGTTGTAACGGCCCTGAACGTATTCCACCACATACGGCCTCCATCAAGTCTAACTTTTACAACATATACGTTATAAATGCTAACTAGGTGGACATAAAAATTTTTCTTTTCTTTTATATATATACTTTACATCGCGTACACATGATCGCTTAAAGCCGAATTCTTTGAGTTGGCCATCAAAGTTTAACCTTATACCTAACCGGCCAACATTAAGATTGGTCAGACATGAACACCTTGACATAAAACGAGATGCTACTAGAAAAGTCAACTTCATTTTCCCATATTATAATTACGGAAACATACTAACATCCATTAATTCTTTTACAGAGGAAATGTTTTACAAGTCCTTCCCAAAACATCAAAAGAAAATACATCAATTCCTTCATTCCTTCGCTGATCAGCTCCGGCCAGTTATGCCGTCTAGCTACACCACATGACTCTATTCAATTTCATCATCTATAAGCTTCTCATCATCTGAAAAATAGTAAGAGTGAGCTACAAAGCCCAGTAAGGTGCCCACATGAAGAAAATATTAACATACATATCATCGGATCAAAGTAATATAAACTTAGCATACGAAATCACCAGATCATTTCTTCTTAAGTTCAGAAATCTTTGTTCTTATTCTTATTATCTTGTCTTCAGAAAATTCATAAAACTGTATGAAATTCTTATCATCTTTAGGGACCGAATAGAAGCGGACAACATTGAGGAAGGGTTGTGTGTTACCCCACAACCTAAGGCCATATCCTCTTATTATATTCCCAGAGGCGGGCAGTAATACCTTTTACACGGCATACGGGACTATAGTCCATAAGCCTTGTGCCACCAGAAATTTTCCCGTGGCCCAGGGGCAGTCCTCGAGTATCACTCCAATATCCTTCATCTAATTTTAATAGCAAGTTTAATGGAAACTCAGTTCTTAGCTTATATCGTCCGATGGCCATCTATCATAGTTCAAAAGTCGGAAGTCATAGAGTCCCACTTGCTGTCTGGATTACATACATTTTTTCTTATTCTTATAGCCTTTGTTCTTAACTTCAAACAATTGAAGTCCGTAAAACTTTTCCTTTAACGTCTTAAAATCGAAGATCTTTTATCAAAGTGTCGAAGGTCTCATTTATCAAAGCCGAAGGTCTTATGTCAAAAGCCGGAAGTCATTGATCAAAAGCCGGAAGTCATTGATCAAAAGCTAAATACCTTTTCTTTAACAAGCAGGAGGTCATGTATCAAAAGCCAAAGGTCATATATCAAAAGCCGGAGGTCTTTTCTCAAAAGTTAGATAACTTTTGTCAGAGCAGGAGGTCTTTTATGCATATTCAAATCAGATATCTTAAAAGACTTGTTCGTGGCCAGAATTCATGAAAGTAAGGTTAAACGAAGATTCTTATGAAAACACATAACAGAGCTTCCTTTTAACGTGGCTTTAATAGAATTTAGATGATCAGAACAAATATCATGCATACTGTAACATAAGTTCATCAAAAAGCAGACATACTTACATTGCAAACATGAACTACAGAAAGATGAGTACGCTTATAGTAAATCATGAATTTAAGGGGGGGACACTTGTCTGAATCTCTTTACTTCATCCCGAAATTTTGGGTTCCTTCACTAAGACACTCAGCCCAGAGTCTCTTCTTAACCTTTTTTCTTACACTCTCTAATTCTTTATTTATGGGCCTTTGGTCTGACGGTAATAGGTAGAGTAGGTCAACCACTCGGGGGTGATTGAAAATCGGTTACCTACTTAGGAATGGTCATCATAATTAGTCATCACGTCAATCAATCGAGCGATCAACTCTTCCTTGGCCTCTCTTCGCATTTTCCAATCAACTAATGTTGGCTGGATTAAATTTTCCATTTTCTATCGCTTATCGTCTCCGAAGACCGTTTAAATGGCCTCCGAAAAAAGGTCTCCGGGAATGGTCTCCGGAAGTGGTTTCCAAAAATGGTCTTCGGAAAGCTCTTCGGATCATTTTCATTCTTTTCGAAAAACTTCTCCAAAAAACTCATCAGTCTCTTCCGAAATTAATCTCCGGAAATTAAGTTCCCAAATTCAACATCTCCGGAGATCAAGGTCTCCAGGACTTAAGTCTCCAATTCTCACTTAATCTTGCCCGAATAACGTCTTTGGAAGAATTGTCCAGAATTCATTTCCCAAATTTACATAATCGTCTTCAAAAATTGCGTTCACCGTTTCCGAAAGCCTCCTTGATGGTCTCTAGAAAGCACTCATTAATTGTCTCCGGAACTTAAGCCTCCCAATTCAACATCTCCAGATATCAAGGTCTCCGGAACGAAAGTCTCTAAATTCAGCGTCTAAGGTTTCCGAAATTATCGTCTCCGGAAGCAAGGCCTCCGGAAAGGTCTCTGGGAAGAAACTCCTTAATCGTCTTCGGAATGGTCTTCGAAAACAAGGCATTCGGAATCGTGGTCTTCAAAAGAACGTCTCCAAGCTTCAATCGTCTCGGTGATCAAGGTCTCTGGAAGCTTCATTCTCCAAACGTCTCCGGAATTTACTGTTCATGATCTCCGAAATTAAGCCTATTTAGAATTTGGTCAAGGCTGCGTTGACCATAAGTTGGGTTACACGGCCGGCCTTCATGGCTCACTCTCGTCTCGACACTTTCGGCCTCCTTTTACCCTTCCGATCAACTGGCGTTGACCGGATGCGCTTTCCTTCACATTTCCGATCAACTAGTGTTGACCGGTTATGTTTCCCTCACATCTTCCGGTCAACAGGCGTTGACCGGATCATATTTTTCTTCACCTTTTTACCATTCTCTTAACACAAAAGAATTTGGTCCTCATATTTTCGACGACGGAAGATCTCAAAAATTTGATACATTACATGGGAGGTGTGAAAGAATGTGAAGAAAGAGATGAGTAGTCGATGAAAATGAAGTATGAAATTCTTTATGTTCTCGTGTTCTATTATTCGGTTTTTGCCTCAATGGTTTGTGTAGCCGTACGGTTTTTATAACCAATTTTATATAGTGAAATTTGTTTGTAAACTAAGTGTCCCATAATTTTTTCCTTATTTGAGAAAAGTTTTCCACGTAAAATTTTGGTGTACTCCTTTTCTGCCTTATTCCTCTTTTTCTTGCTGTGTGCATTTGTAAGTTTGTCATCACTATCATTATCCTTATTCTGACGCTATTTTTCCTAACAGGGTATACTAAAGATGATAAGATTTTGATATAGAATAAAAGTCAATTGCCAACAAAGCTGAACTTTTCTAACAATTCAAAATGAACCACAGCAGGTAGAATTCTAGATGCAACTAACGAGGATGTTCACCAACTGTGAATTCTAACAATTCAAGTGGCGGAGTTAGCTTGAACGGTTCGAATCCTTCACGACTTAACCTCATATCATAAAACTCTCAAACTCACCCTTGGCACTACTATTTCCATATCTCACATGACAAACAAATTGTGGAGGAGCAATAAATTTTGCAAATTAAAATCCGAACAGAAACTAAAAACTACACCATGCAATTTGTGTAGGATGATTCAAACTTTGTTCACATTTCTTGGAATTTTCTCTTTACGGATAAATAATGAGAACAATATGTCACTGTAAACAAACCAAATCACTGGCGTTCATATACCATCAAAAAATCACAGAAGGATCTTATGACGAAATATGAGACAGCATATGAAATGCAGAATCATTTCCCAGACCTTTGAAAAGCAGCAAGTGCATTTTCGGCTTCAATTCTTGACGGAGCGAAGCCAAAAATAGTGTCGAAGTGTGTAGCATGACCGGCAGAGACTAGATAATTCTCACTAGAAGCGGGAGAAGAAGATGAAGAGGAAGATAGTGTTGATGACGTGAAGAGAGACAGATTGTTTGCGGAGGATGAAGGCTTGTGGGCGGTTTTTGTGGCCGCCGTTGTCGGGCTCGGCCGCGCAGCATTGATGGAATCTGGGTTTGCCATGCCAGTCCGGATTCCTACCTGCAGCTGAGCACACAGTCCCTTTAATACCCTGTCAGACGGAAATCTGCAGAAGACTATTGATGTTGAGCTGTTGCACTTCGTCAATTAGGTCCTTTGGAATAAATATTAACGAGAAGAAAATTCGTCGTCGATAATGTCATCGCTCTCCACTTCGAAAGTGATTGTCTTTCCGGTGAGGGTTTTGACCAAGATTTGCATCTTCTTTGCTGGCTTCTCCTTCGAATATGAAGATGGAGAAGAGAAGAGAGGGATCATTCCCGTGTAGAAGTCCTTAGGACTTGAACGGAGCACAAATGTGCTAGGAGGAAGGAATTCCAGTCAACAAAGTTGACTAGAGTCTTCTAGACGGTCAACTCTTCCGGTCAATATATTGACCGTCATAAGTTGTGAGTCGTCTGAAGAAGCGCGACGGACAATAGAGTTGACATACTGTATTTGGGAGATTTGAACGACTGTCAAACCCAAAAAGTGTACAGTTGACCTACCCTTTTTAGGTGGTTAGTAGAAGTCATTCTCGGTACTCTAAAGACTTATCGGTCTGCAGGAGCAGGCATGCGCCGCCTACTGCAGGACAGGGCGTGCGCATGCAAGCTGATTTTGGAACTTGAGCACCAACCACCAATCTGGGCTATGATAAGGGACGTGTATATATGTACACTTTGTATATTGAAGAACATATAAGGCAAGAACAAGAAGAAGAAGAAGACGCCAGTCAAGTAGAGAGAAAGAGTGTAATAGATGAGAGAAAGTGAAAAGAAAGAGAGCTGTGAGTGAAAATAAAGTGTAAGGACTTTTTTTTACTTTTGCTCTATTCTTATTTTCACCTCCTGTAAATTTCTCATACTTAGTAAATTTTACGGATTTAGTATCCCGTGGTATTTCTCTTAATTCGGAAGCGTTTTTTACGTAAAACTTGGTGTTCGTTTCTCTTCTCTTGTTTCCACTTCACAGTACTCGTGTGCTTTATAAGTTGGCCGTCCATTCTGACCAACAGAAGAAACTGTTCTTGTATTCTGGTTAGTAGGCCGCCCGTTGCCTGTCAACAAGTGGTATCAGAACCTGGTTGACAATTCCGACTGAATGACGTCATCATCCTCAAAGAACTTACCATTCAGTGTAGAATAGTTCAATGGGTTAAGCAACTTCATCCTTTGGCAAGAGAGGGTGAAGAACATCTTGACTAGAGAAGGAACAATCAAAGCATTGAGAAAGAAGAAAGATAAGCCGAAAAGTCTATTAGAGGAGGACTGGCAAGACAAATAAGATCTTACCAATTGCACTATCAAACTATGCCTAGCGGATAACACGCTCCAGGAGGTCCTTGGCTTGACTAATCCGACGGAGGTGTGGGAGAAGCTTGAAAGCCAATATAAGTTCGAATCCTTGACAACCAGGCTTCATATTAAGAAATAGTTTTATGGCATGCAGTTGTTAGAAGGTGGCAGCTTTGAGAAGTATTTAGATGACTTTAAACGGATTGTAACACAGATGTCCGTCCTTGATGAGGTAATCAAGGAGGAGGATAAGGCATTGGTGCTGCTGGTCTCTCTGCTAGCTTCCTATGACCATATTGTCACCACGTTGCTATTTGAAAAAGACACTCTCAAATTGGACGAGGTCATCGCCTCCCTATTCATGAATGAGTCAAGGCGGTCACAAGGGACTTCGACATCTTTTCATAGTGAAGTACTTGTGACCGAGTCTAGGGAACGAAGTAAAGGTCAAAGTCAGAAGCCTGGACAGAAGGGACGGAGCAAATCGTATTTAAGGTATCAAAACCTTGAGTGCCATCATTGTGGCAAAAAGGGCCACATCAAGAAGTAGTGCTTCAAGTGAAAGCACGAGAATGCCGAGAAGGAGAAAGGAGAAAAGGGACGTAGTGAGGACAAGTCATCCATCTCAGTGGTCACAGGAGGCGATCTCCTGGTGACATGTGAAGAAAACGTGGCAAAATTGATGGATGAGGAGTTCGGGTGGATGATTGATTCTGGTGCCACCTTGCACACCACGTCAAAAAGGGGGTTGTTCACATCTTACACTCCAGGGAACTTCGGAGTGATAAGGATGGGCAATAAATGAACATCCCAAATTGTTGGCAAGGGTGACGTTGGGCTGATCACCAATAACAGGACGAAGCTGATATTAAGAGACGTCTGACACGTTCCTAACATCATGCTCAATATCATTTCAGCCGGTCGGCTAGTTGATGAAGGTTATTGTAGCACCTTCTGTGAAGGTAAGTAGAAACTTGCCAGAGGTTCTCTGGTAGTGGCAAGGGGGAAAACGTGTTTCGGCCTGTACATCATAAAGGCGTTCGCGGTGGCCAAAGATATAAATGCTGCTACCAGTAAGGAAACCGAGAACTTGTGGCGTAGGAGGTTGGGCCACATGAGTGAACGCGGACTAAATCATCTGGCCAGGAAGGGCCTTATTGCCGGAGTGAAGGAGGATGGATTAAGGACGTGTCCTCACTGCTTGGTCGGCAAACAGAGGAGAGTCTCGTTTCATGGAGACTTGTCCGCCCCAAAGACAAAACTGCTTGAGCTCATCTACACAGATGTATGTGGACCATTCAAAGAAAAGTCATTTGGTAGAACTCAATATTTTGTCTCTTTCATTGATGACTGTTTCAGAAAACTGTGGGTCTATCCGTTGAAGACCAAAGACCAGGTCCTTGGTGTATTTGAGGAATTTCATGCCCTTGTTGAGTAATAGAAGGGGAAGAAAATGAAGACTGTCCGAAGCGATAACAGCGGTGAATACATATGGTCCTTTGATACCTACTGCCAGTCATATAGTATTAGGCATCAAAAGACGCCACAGTTGAACGAAGTGGCTAAGCGGATGAACCGCACACTTCTAGAAAGAGTATGGTCTATGCTTTCGGAAGCTGAGCTCTTCAGACACTTCTGGGCCGAAGTACTGAAGACGGCAGCCTACATTATAAATAGGACGCCCAGTAAATCCTTGAAGGTTGAAGTGCTGAAGAAGATATGGTCGAATAAGGAGCCATCTTATGATCATCTGTGGGTGTTTGAATATAAAGCATTTGTCCATGTACCAAGAGATGAAAGGACAAACTTGGAGTCAAAGACGATGCAGTGCGTCTTTCTAGGCTACAGGGAAGATGAGCTAGGGTACAAATTCTATGACCCAACTGGAAGAAGACTTGTCCGATCAAGGGACGTAACCTTCGCTGAAGATGAAACGATCAAGGATATTGGCAGAAAAGCCAAGTGTGATGACGAGCGGACGGACAAAGTAAGTGTCGAAATTATCCGTCTAGTATCTCAGGAAGGCGAGGACAATGGTCCTGAGGTGGTCGATCACAATGGAGAGGAAATAATAACTCCTGATGAAGGCCAAGATGAAGTCATCCCTCAACTGGCCGAGGATCTGCCTGTCAGACGATCCTCACGAAATAGACGGTCGTCTGTCCATCTATCGCCTAGTGAGTATGTTGTGCTCACTGATACTGGAGAGCCTGAAACTTATGAAGAGGCTCTGGAGGATGAGAACAATGAAAGGTGGTTAGAAGCCATGAAGGATGAGATGTGTTCTCTCCATAAAAATTACACATTCGATTTGGTTAAACTTCCTAAGGGGAAGAGAGCCTTAAAGAACAAGTGGGTCTTTCAATTAAAGATGCCCAAAGACACTGTACAGCCGAGATACAAGGCACGGCTGGTGGTGAAAGGCTTCAGTCAACAAAAGGGAGTTGATTTTGATGAGATCTCTACTCCGGTGGTGAAGATGTCTTCCATAAGGGTTATGTTGGGATTAGCAACCGCCCAGAACTTGGAAGTGAAGTAGATGGACGTCCGGATAGCTTTTCTTTATGGTGAATTGGAAGAAATTTATATGGAGAAATCGGAAGGTTTCAAGGCTAAAGGAAGGGAGAAACTGGTTTGTCGTCTAAGGAAAAGCCTGTATGGGTTAAAACAGGCTCCAAGACAGTGGTACAAGAAGTTTGAGTCGGTCATGGTCAGTCAAGGGTACCGGCGGACTACTTGTGATCACTGTGTATTCACACAGAGATTTTTCGATGATGATTTTGTTATCCTTCTCCTGTATGTGGACGACATGTTGATCATTGGACGGAATGCTGCTCCGACAAAGAAATTGAAGGAGTAACTTAGGCAATCCTTTGCCATGAAGGACCTCAGACCGGTAAAGCAGATTCTTGGTATCAGAATCATTCACGACAGGGAGGCAGGGAGACTATGGTTCTCAAGAAAATTATTTTGAAAAGATACTCCAACGCTTCAACATGGACAAGTCCAAACCGGTCAGCACTCCACTGGCAAATCACCACAGGTCGAGCAGTCGCCAGTGTCCATCTTCGGACGAAGAGAAAACATACATGAGAGGCGTTCCCTACTCCTCAGCCATAGGAAGCCTCATGTATGCCCTGGTTTGCACCAGGCCAGACATAGCTCATGCTATTGGCACAGTCAGCCGATTTTTGTCCAATCCTGGGAAGGAGCACTGATCAGCAATAAAGTAGATTCTGAGTTACATCCAAGGAACTTCCAAGAGGTGCTTGTGTCTTCGAAGTGACAAGCCTCAATTGGTGGGCTACTCGGATACGGATATGGCTAGAGACGTTGACAGTCATAAGTCCACTTCTAGATACTTGGTAAAATTTGCAGGAGGAGCAGTCTCCTAGCAATCCAAATTACAAAAGTGTGTCACCCTTTTCACTACTGAAGCCGAGTATATTGCCGTGACGGAAGCTTGCAAGGAGATGTTATGGATGAAGAAATTCATTCAGGAACAGGGCCTCAAACAAGAAAAGTATGCAGTACTTTGTGACAGTCAGAGTACCTTTCATCTTTGCAAGAACTCCTCACTCCATTCCAAATTAAAGCACATTGATGTGCGATATCATTGGGTGAGAGATGTACTGGAAGCCAGCCTACTGTCACTGAAAAAAGTTGACACTGAAGAGAACGGGGTAGACATGATGACCAAGATTCTACCAAAGGTAAAAAAATGAAGCATGCTGCAGGCTGGCCGGGATGATAAACTTAACTTCCTCACGATAGTGAGGAAAAGTTTGTTGGGATCACTCCCATGTGGAAGTCCTTAGGACTTGAACGGAGCATGAATGTGCTAGGAGGAAAAAATTCCGGTCAATAAAGTTGATCAGAATCTTTTGGACGGTCAACTCTTCCGATTAATACGTTGACCGTCATAAGTTGTGAGTCGTCTGAAGAAGCGCGACGGATAACAGAGTTGACATGCTATATTTGGAAGACCTGAACGACTGTCATACCTAAAAAGTGTACAGTTGACCTACCCTTTTTGGGTGGTTGGTAGAAGTCTTTCACGGGACTCTAAAGACTAATTGGTCTGCAAGACTAAGCATGCACCCCTTGTTGTAGGACAGGGCGTGCGCATGCAAACTGACTTTAGATGTTGAGCACCAACCACCAAGTTGGGCTATGGTAAGAGATGTGTATATATGTACAATTTGTATATTGAAGAACATATAAGGCAAGAATAAGAAGAAGAAGAAGATACCATTCAAGTAGAGAGAAAGAGTATAACAAATAAGAGAAAGTGAAAAGAAATAGAGTTATGAATGAAAACAAAGTCTAAGGGCTTTTATTTACTTTTGTTCTGTTCTTATTTTCGCCTCCTGTAAATTTCTCGTATTTAACGAATTTTGCAAACTTAGTGTCCCATGATTTTTTTCTTAATTTAGAAGGGTTTTCTACGTAAAACTTGGTGTTCGTTTCTCTTCTCTTGTCTCTACTTTACAGTGCTCGTATGCTTTATAAGTTGGCTGTCCATTCCGACCAACAGAAGAAACTGTTTTTGTATTCTTGTCAGTAGGTCGCCCATTGCCTGCCAACAGAGAGGAGATGAGAGATGGAAGAAAATGAAAACCGCCATCGTTCCTCTCTCTCTCTCTCTCGTCTTTCAGTTCAAATTTTAGGATTATTGTACACTATTTCTTAGTTGTCAGATTGGAAAAAATAGACAATTAAGATCTTGTCAAATAGGATTGAATTTTAATCATTTGATAAAATTTAAAATTCAATAACTAAAATTAAATATCACTGTAAAAACACATG
>JAODPA010021749.1:0-12939 GCA_025585075.1 Nepenthes mirabilis | reverse complement strand
CAGTTGAGGTTTGCAACGGCGTCGGACGGTGAAGTTGAGCGAAGTCGACGTGGTGGGGGTGGTCGATGGTGGCTTGAAGTGAGTCGGTGGAGGTGCACTGTGTGGAGAAGCCATTGAGGAGCCGATGTGGTTGTCAGCGGCATTTGTAGCGGTTGTGTTCAGAGGTAGTAGAGGTGGTCGACGGTGGCTGACAGTGGTACGCCGATGACTGGTGACGGCTCTGGGTGAGCTGTGACTGTGAGTAGAATGGTGTAGAGGGAGAAGGGGGCTCTGGTGTAGACGAAGGAGGCGCTTGGCAATGGAGGAAGCTCGAGTTCAACAAGCAGCATGCGACAGTATGAAGAAGCGCGGGATTCGGTACCCCAGAGTATCCATTTTTTTTAAATCTGTGGAATATAAGGTCGAGGAAAATATCTGTAACCCTTATTCTTGGTCTGATTTAATTTCTGGTGTATTTTGGATAATATTTAAAATTTTACTAATATATATCTATTTTTATATACCATTCTGTTATTTCTGGACATGCATGTGTATTCATTGGCTAATTTTTTTTTGTTAAGTAATTAATTGCATTAAATTTAAATGATATGTACAAACAGCTATATTCTTTACCAAGTGTTTTGCCAACTTGAAAAATAAACATAGAAATAGGGAGTCCCCTGAACCATGACAAATGTTATTAAAAACAAGAATACATTATCTAAAACGGCGTTGAGAACGCAAAGCTTGCTCAGCAATTGAATCGCACTTCAAAAACTGCAAGCACTGGATAACATCAGAAGAAGTCACTCCGGTTAGCTAATGAATGAGGATCACTTCGGTCAGCAAATGAACAAATAACGCTCCGGACTCTGCTACCAATCTACTCCGTCCAGTAGTGAGCAAAAAGCAGATCGGCCCTCTCCTGTCATTGAGCGAAAAAGACCAAACCATCCTTACAGAAAACAAGTGGCCATTCCGTCCATATAATCAGATTTCGGAATTAATCAAGCATGTGGCCACTCCGATCTTTGGCGAACATAAAGCACTCCGGACATGGGAGTCAACATCCGCAAGTTATAGCAGCAACAGGCACGAAGGCCACTCTAGCCATTTAAGAGTACAAGAACACTTTGGATTCCGGAATCCTCTAACGCTTGGCAAAATCTTTTTTTTTCCAATACAACAGCATCAAGCCGCATCGCCTTAAAAGCAGGCGTAAAGCACTCCGGCTTCAGCGAACACGAGCCATTCATCAAAAGCACTCATACCGCTCCGGCCATGAAGTGAAACAGCTCCGGAATCAACCTACGCAAAAAATAGGCACGAAGGCCACTCCGGCTAAATAGCGAACAAAAAAAGAACACTCCGGATTCCTGAGTCCCCAAAAGCATGGACAAGGTAAATTTTTTTTTTTTGACCAGCCAACAAAGGTAGCTCCGGCTAAAAGAGAACCAAAGGCAATCTGGCCTCAGCGCATTCAAGCCCACCAGCCTAGAAGAGAAACAGCTCCAGATTCTTCCTACGCTAAGTACAGCTCCGGATTCAAGCCTCTCTGGCCTAGAAGCGAAACAGCACCGGTAAAAGAAACGTCCAAAAAAACACTACGGATTTCGGAGCTCACAAAGGCAAGGACAAAACAAATTTTTTTTTATAAAGCCAGCCAACAAAGGCAGCTCCAGCTAAAGAGAGAACCAAGGCAATCCGGCCTCAACGCTTTCATGCCACTCCGGCCTAGAAGTGAAACCGCTCCGGATTCATCCTACGCAGCTCCAGAATCATGCCACTCCGGTCTAGAAGTGAAACAGCTCCAGCTAAAGAAATGCACAAAAAAAAAACACTCCGGAGTTCGGATTCCTCAAAAGCTTTTTTTTTGTTTTTGCTCGAAAGGAAGGCAACTGTCAGGGATCGGAGTCCACATTCAGGGCCGCAAGGGGAATGCTCCATCTAATAAGGACCGATCTGTCACTACGGGCGACCGCAACATGAGAGAACTCCAGCTTGCCCCGAACAGCAGCTGTAATCTGGTGGGCCAGCTCGACTTCATTACACGCGATATTTTTGAAGACACGCTGATTCCTCTCCCTCTAAATGTAGTAGACTGAGGCCGCAAGGGTGAGGCGGTAGGAGCAGGCTTTGAGGCATTTACCCTTCCAACGGTTGGCAGCCCACAAGACATTGGAGTACCAGTGAGGATAAGGCCAGCCTTTGTGCGCATGAGGCGCCAGACAGCCGAGGAGAAGGGACAGTTAAAGAAAATGTGGCTATGACTTTTCCTGTCATTAGAGCAGAGAACACAATTCGGAGAGATGTGAAGGTAATGGCTAACCCTATCCAGAGTGTTGAGCCTGTGGCGAATAGCCAACCAAAGGTTAAAGGCATGAGCCGGGATAAACAAAGGGCCCCAAACATGACCAGACCACTACACCACGTTTCAGATATGGATTTTATAATCTTTGGGGTTTAACAATTTTCTAAATGCCCAAAAAAATTTATTGAAACTGTGTATATTTATATTAGTATGTATGATGAAAATGTGCACGAAGTTTGCATTGGCCATGCATTTTTACATGCACGTGCCTGGTCGTGGTCACTATAATTAGATTTGGATAATTAGATTTTTCTTGCCAGCTCCCAACGGGGAGATTTTTATTAATTGAAAATCTCTTTCCACCGGGAAGAAAGAGTTGGAGTAGTGACCCTTCCCACTTGAATAATTTGACTTGATTTTAAAATATATTCGAACGTCCTAATATATTTGACAAGTTTGAAGATTGCATCTAATGCCGCGGGTGACAAAACATAGTGAGAAAACGTATCTATGCGTATAGAGTACATGAATTTTGGCCTAAGGTTACCGGAATTTTGTATAACCCTTCCTTAAGCTAGTCTTTAAATAATCAAAATTTTTGTTGCATGATTTTGTATCTTTGCATAGATTTGTATTGGTTTTGGAATTTTAGAGTTGGATTTGAGTTTCGCCGATTTTTCCTACAATTGGGCTTGGTATATCTCGTATAAACTATTTGACTATTTGTTTTGTTCCGGACCTTTGAAAAATTTATCACGCTACTGCTTCAGCTTCTGCACACGCTATTAGATCATCCGGCTATCAAATTTTGCCCGAAATCAAGAGCTAATCGGGCCTTAAACTCGAAGTTGGATTGATACCGGCATATTGGAATTTGTCCGGATCACCTCTGTTATATATATAAGTCCCGACGATGACCGTTTTCCAATTTGAATTTAAATATTTAATTTGAGTACGAGACTATTATTGGATTTTAGATTTGAAATTTTTATTTATTTATTGACAATTTTGATTTATCTGTTTGACATTTCTTCTATATTCTTCGGATGCATTTGTTCATCTATGATACTTGTTGGGCATTAGGCCCATTATTCTGGTTTATCTCTTCAAAGTAGAAGATCGGCTTCATCGCAGTAGCACGAAAAGTTTCGGCGTAACACTATATGCCTCTGGTGAGTGTCATATTTTTGGACTTTAATATTAACAACCATATATTGGGTATAAATAAATTTTGCATGGATTGTTATGAGATGTTGGAGATGATCGAGTATATGCCATGGTTTTATATATTAAGAATTTGTTGGGTCGATTTCTTATGTGGACGAGTCATTGTCTTTATTTGGTTATTTCCTTATGACTATTTTGTAGAGCGGGTCATATTTATATTATCTGATAAGGTCCTATGTGGATTATAAAATTTTATAAAATTTTGTATATTTTGTGGTCGCACCCGAGTTTGAGAATTATAAAAATAATAATTAAAGTATATTTAATTATTTAATCTACTTGTTTGGTTCGGGGTCGTGACAATATACGTCCTGTAGGGTGACATTCAGCTCTTGCTGTTGAAGACTTGTGGCGCTCTAGGTTTCTCTATGCTTAGAGAGGCCAGGACCTTCCACATGTCTCTAGAATACTGCTCTGAGCTTTTGGCCATAGCTGCCCTTGCGAACTATTCTGTCTTCCAGTTTTTCGCCCTCAAGATGTGTACCATCTCAATCTTGTCAAACTTCTGTACCCTATTCCTTGCTTTAGCAATGAATTTTGTGAGCAGGGGGTTCGACACCTCAAAGCTTCCGCGGATTAGGTTTACAATTAGCTCCGAATCACTGTAGACAATTACGTGCATTGCCGAACATTCCTTTGCAAGTCACGGCTTGACAAGCAGGGCCTCGTATTCTTCGATGATGTTGGTAACCGTGAACTTGAGCTTTAACGAGTATTCCACCTCTAGCTAGTTAGGGGTCCTTAGAATTACTCCGGCTTTGTTCCCAATGTGAGTTGACAAGTTGTCCACGTGGATGGTCTAGTCCAGCACCTCAGACTGGTGGTTGGCACTGCTGGTGTGATCAGTGTCCGGAGCTGAGTTCGTGGTTTCAACGATAAAATCTGTCAAGGCCTATCCTTTTACGATTGGCCTGGATCTGAACTCTACGTCGAACTCCCTCAGTTTGATGGACTACTTGACTAGATGTCTTGATATATTAGGATTCTGAAGGATTTCCCTTCAATGGTTGGTACGTCAGAACAATTATTTTTTGTGCTTGGAAGTAGGGCCACAGTTTTCTGGCCATATAGACGAGTGCCAATGTGACCTTCTCGGTGTGCGTGTAGCGGGTCTCGGCGCCTATCAAAGTCTTGCTAACTAAGTAAACCGGTTGCTGCATGTTAGTTTCCTATTGGATTAAAATGGAGCTCATCGTCGCCTCAGAAATTGCGAAGTAAAGGTAGAGCTCCGTGCCTTCTCTTGGTGACATCAAGAGAGGGAGACTGGCTAGATACTCCTTTAGCTCTTCGAAGGCGGTTAGGAAATCGGCCTTCCACTAGAAGTCGTTCGTCTTAGTTCCTGTCAAAGTTTTGAAGGAAGGGAGATATTTGTCTCCGAATTTAGCCAAGAGTGGGAGAGCGCCGAAAGCCTCTAGGTCAGCCTTTGGACATCTTTAATGTTTCGCGGCGGTGTTATGTCCATGATAGCCTTTATCCTTTCGAGCTTGGCTTCAATCCCCTGTCGTGAAATGATGAAACCTAACAATTTCCCTTGTGACACTTCGAAGACACATTGGGCTGAGAGAGGGACGAGCTGCCTTCTCTCTAGGTTTCAAATTTTGATTTTGAAATTATGGCTCCCTCATCCCTGCCAGCCCCACCTGCCATGGCTGGCTCCTCTAGGGAGCCGGCACCCCTTCCCTTCTCTCGTCACCCTCTCTCCTCTGCTCTCTCTTCTTTCCCTCTGCCTAAGGGCCTTTTTCCTCTACCCCCTTCATTTCCCCCGGTGGAGGCGCCTCTCCCCACATCTCCTCTGTTCCCTCTGTCCTCTTCGAGCCCCTCTCTCTCGTCTTTTAAGCCGTCTGATGAATCCTTCCCTCCGCCGTTGAGGGATGACCTAAGCCACATCCCCATTCCAGATGCTTTATTCTTGAGGTGCTTGAAGCTGTCGAATCTGAGCTCTAGTAACCTATCGCTACCGAGGGTGTTTTCCCCTGCTTCCTCTGGTGATGTTGTTGAAGGGCATGGGTCTCTGTCTCCGAAGGAAGTCAATGCTTCCCCCTTGAAGAATTTAAAGCCGCTGGACCAGTGCCATGGCAACCTGTCGATGCAAAATCTGTCTCCTCAAAAGGTTGTTAAATCTGTCTCTCAGCGTGGTAAACTTCACCTCTCTCTAGAGGTGGGCCCAGTTTCGAATGGTACTCCTGAAGGCGTACATAAGGTTTTGCCTGATTCAAAGACTTCATCGGGATCGACGCACAGAACCTCTCCAAATTCTTGGTCAGCGGTGGTTCAAAAAGCTACCTTAGGAGGTAAGTTCCCCTTACAATATTTTTCGCCTCAACATGGAGGTGGGGATATAGTGGATTTAACTCCTCCCTCTGAGGTCAATAAACAAGGGGAGACTGTATGGGGTGACACCCTGGTGGGGTACTTCTTAGGCAACCCATTGCATTTTCATGCTGTAAATCATATAACTAGGAAAATTTAGGCTCGTTTTGAATTGAAGCATGTGGCCGATAATGATCAGGGTTTTTTCTTTTTCCGATTTTCCTCCTGTGAAATGATGGAGAATTGCCTGATGGGAGGCCCCTAGTCTGTTGCTGGCTTTCCTTTATTTCTGAAGAAGTGGAAACCAGGGATGGTTCTCTTGAAAGAGGAACACAAAACTTTCCTTATTTGGATTACATTGTCTAATGTTCCTGTTGAGTTCTGCACTCCATTGGGGCTGAGCTGACTTGTGAGTGCAGTGGGTAAGCCTCTATACCTTGACCCTTCCACGGAAAAGATGGAACGCATGAGCTTTGCCTGCGTGTGTGTGGAGGTTACAGCTGACGCTTCCCTACCTTCCACAGTGCGTGTTAGGATGTGGAGCTTTGATGTGCAACCTAATCAACTATTTACTGAAATTAAAATTGACTATCAATGGAAGCCTACCGGTGCGGTAAATGTAACAAGGTGGGACACTCCGAATCCCGTTGCAAACCTATAAAATTGTATTTGCCTACTGGCAAATTTGTGAAGGACCCCAAACCTCATCCTTCCAACGATAGGGGTATATCAATTGGCCATGTGTTTGCGTGCCTAGGGAAGGTGGATCCAGGTCCTATAAAACCACCCCTGTCATGTAAACCCATGGGAGATTCTGGACTGGATAATGATGGTTTCCCAAGTAGTCACACTGATGGCCAGATAACAGGGACTCAAATATGCCTGGAGTCCAATCCAGATGTTTCTTGCTCTAACACCTTATCGGCGTTGCAATTGGAGAGCGATGTTATTCCATCGCAGGATACTAACCAATTTAATTTTAGTGACCAGGAGGGAGAGAAATCAGGAAGATTAATTAAAGCTCCACACAAACCATTGTTAAATTAGCCGAGAAACTTGGGTAGGGACACCATTACTTTGGAAAGCACTAATGGTATCTCTTCCACCACTGGCGTTTTGGAAGCTTAGGAATCTTCAACCAGTGTATTGCAAGCCAAATCTGCTTCAGGCAGCCAATAGTTCCTAGCCGGCAATCTCATGACTGATTTAGCTTAGGTTGAGGAGATAGTAGAAGATGAGGACAATTTCCATGATCCAAAACTTAATGCCCTCAAAATGTTGTTGGAGGCAAACGCTACCCAGGCATATCTTGATTCTTTAACTTCGGAAGGAAGGTAAACTGTGTGTGATCTCATGGAAAAATATTTGCTAGCTGAAACTCAAGAGACGAGGGATGAGTTCAAATCTTCCTCTCCTCTGGGTGTGGCGGATCAGGACAGTTTTTTCGGTATGTTATCTGAAGCTATTAGGATGTTGGTGGTAGCTAAGACTACTCTACCATATATTGCATCTTTATCCTCTGTTGGGAAGAAGGTAGTTTTGGGTTTTCTAGATACTCTTCTGAAAATGGAGACTGAATTCCCAACATGCAATTTTAGCCAACTTGGTGGCTTAGTGGCGGGGCTTCAAATCGTTGATGAATCTGTCTCCTCCAGTTGCTCACCAAGGAGATCTGATAGGAGTGTTTGTGATGCGTTTTCCAATCACGCTCAGGAAGAGGTGAATCTGGTCACCACTCCTTTCGAGCAGGATGGACATTGGAAGCAAGCCAAGCCCCGGAGACATCGAAAATCCACTTCCAAGAACACTAAGGGTTCCTTAGGCAATGGTATCAGTCGGAATACTGGTTGAGATTGGGAGTGTCCTATATATATATATATATATATAAAGCATGCCGGTTGGATATGTGTTTTTCCTTCTTGGAAGGCAGGTTTGCTCGTCATGCCTGGACGGTTGGCATTTTAGAGTTGTATGCCAGTTTGCTTTTGTCCGATATGGTCTGTTGCCATTTTGGTTTGATCGCCGGTATGGAATAAGCGCTCCAAAAAGAGCAATGGGTAGGTTTGCTTGCTGCCCAGTTTGGTTCTTTGCTGGTTGGACTTAATTTGCCGTTATGGTTTTAAATGAAGCGGGCAGGGCAGTGCTGCTTGCCTGGTATGGTTTTCTGCTGCTCTAGAGTATACATTCCGATGTGCGCTGTGGGCCGGTTTGCTTCTTGCTCGTGTTGGTCTTTTGCCGGTTTGAGAAAAAGGGAGGCTTTGGCCAGTCAACTAGTTAACCGGCAATATTGGTCTTTGGCCGGTCAACTGTTGACCGGCCAACTTGGTTGCTTTCATTAGGCTTTGGGCAGAATGGTTTTACTTGGTTGGCTGCGGAAGATGGAATGGTATGGTAAGTGGATGAATGCTTGTCCCGATATGGATTGGCATTTTTGGGCAGTATGGTCTGTCATTGGCTGTGTTGCCTGATGTGGGCAGGGTTGTGTTGTTTGGCCGGTATGGTTTTCTACAGGTATGGTTTTCTACTTGTTGGTCCAACTGCAGTAAACTGCCGGTTTGCTCCTTGCCTGCTTTGACCTTGGTGGAAGTGTGTGCTTTTCCCGGTATGTAGCAAAAGGCCAAGATAGCATTTCGCCCGGTATGGTAGGCTGAAAAAAAATTTGAGGTTTTTTGGCCGGTCAACTAGTAGATCGGCAAACTTGGTTTCCAATAGTTGGAAAAAAAATAATAAATAATAAAAAAATAGAAAAAAAGACCGGGATGGCATTTTGCCCGTTGTACAGCCTTATGTTTTAAAAATGCTGGGATGGCATTTGCCTGGTATGCAACAATTGTTGCATATGCCGGTATGGCAAGTGGGTCCAAATGCAGCAAAATGCCAGAATGCTCTTTGCCCGGTATGAACCAAGGTGGTTGTGTGCTTTTCGCCCGGTATGCAGCCAACGTTAGGATGGCATTTGCCCGGTTTGCAACACTATGCAGCAAAATGCAGGTTTGGATATGTGGTCCGATATGTGGAAAAATGCCGGTTCATGTCTTGCTGCCTTCTGCATCATGGTTCAAAGGTTCATTGTGGCTACCGGTTTGGTGTCATGTTGACGTGGCCCATTTGCTCGATATGGATGAACTCCATGTTCGGTATGCTGTTAGTCTAGCCGGTATGGGGTTTGGCTGTTTGGTGGGCCTGCCGTGCTATGCTTTTGCCGGAATGGTCCTATTGCTAATTTGTCAAAATGCCGGTATGCATTTTTCCTGGATTGGATATTTGTTGGTATGCAACATATTGCTGTAAATGCCGGAATGACATGTTGCGCTTTTTGCCCGGTATGCCGCAATAGGCCGGGATGGATTTTCGCCTGGTATGCAACTAGGCAGCAAAATGCCGGTATGTAAATGCTGTGCGGAGTCTCTCAACCGGTCATGTCGAAGGCTCGTGGCTAGTTTGGATGATGGATTTTTGGCCAGTTTTTTTCCTTTTGTATGTTTTCTTTCGGTATCATGGAATGTTTCATGGTCGTACTCGAGGTATACCCTAGCGTCTATGTTCTACCTCTAAGTCGGCAAAACACTTGAAGTTAGAACATAGTTTTTGTACTTTCTTTTAATTTAATTCCATTTTACTTACCAAAAAAAAGAAGACACATTGGCCGGGTTCAATTTTATATCGTGCGCCTCGAGTACCTCGAAAGCCTCACTGAGGTCAGATATGGTCGTCGATGGTTACTCTTGACAAGCATGTTGTCTATGTAAACCTCCATACTTCGGCCAATGTATGCTTCAAACATTTTATTCATGAGCCGTTTGTATGTGTCGTTGGCGTTCTTCAACCCAAAGGATATAACCTCGTAGCAGTATATCCCTTGATATGCTATGAAGGAGTTATCTTCCTCATCCTCAGGACTCATTCAATTTTGATTGTAATAAGAATATGTGTCCAAAAAATTGAGCAGTTCGTGCCCGGAGGTGGTATCGATGAGTAAGCCAATTTTGGGTAGTGGGAAGTTGTCCTTCGAGTACGCCTTGTTTGCATCGGTAAAGTCCGAGTACTGGACCTCCCTGATGAAGTTGGTGTCAAGTACTTTCTTTACTTTATTCGGGATTGCGATGAGCTTTTCGACGGAGTGGTTTCTCTACTTCTATTGGATAGGCTTGTGACTCGGATCGAGGTCTAACTTGCTTACCATCATTTTGGTTAGAATCCTGGGCAAGTCAACTGGAGTCCATGCGAAAATTTCAGAGTTCTGACGGAGGAAGGTGACTAGCCAGTCTTGCAGGGGTCCGGCAAGTGAGTCCCTACTGCACGCATCTCTTTGGATCTCTGGGGTCTAGCGGGACATAGTTGGTCAGCTCGTTAGCTTGGGCCTGCTGTAAAGTTGCTTCATCTTTGTGATTGAAACTATCCGTCAGCTGATTTAGAGTGGCTTGGGTGATCTGGGACAAGTAGCACATCCAGCCGGTCACCTGGTCGCCGAGTAGCTCTCTGATACCGTAGACTGTAGGAAATTTTATCTTCAAGTGCGTGATTGATGTCACGACTCCGAGCACTGTCAGGCAGCGCCGGCCTAGGATGGTATTGTAGATTGAAGGAAGATCAACTACTCGGAACGTTAGTAAGCGGAATGTTGTCGTGTGGTATATTCCCAGGGTGACTTTCAGTTGGATGATTCCTTGGATGAGCACTGACAAACAGGGACTTCTTCAAGTACCTGGCCCACAAGAATCCCCAGACCTTCCGAGAGGCGGAGTCAATCACCCGAGCTTACGCAGCGACAGAGGAAGCCAACGAAGCAAGACGCCCAGAACATGCAGACCAGCCTCACCATTCCCTGGAGAGGGAAAAAACATATAGTGGCGATGATCACTCCCGCCAGAAGCAGAACAGAACTGGGCCACCAGAATGTAGAGATTACATGCCCATCAACTTTACGCCCCTGATGGACACGCGCTCAATGTCCTTATGTAGATCTGTGAGGAAAAATTCCTGAAGTGGCCAAAACCACTGAAGGACACTGGGAACCAGTTGAAATACTGTGATTTCCACCGCTTTGCTAGACATTCTATTAAAGACTACAAGACATTGCAGAGGGAGATCGAGGAGTTGATTCGCAGGGGCCACCTCACCAAGTTTGCCAAGGGCCTTGGGCAGAGTTCTGGAGCAGCCGGCAGAAAAGGGCAGGAGCAGTCCCCTCCCTGAAGCCGGGTTACGGCAGGGGTGGTCAATATGGTCACCACTCGACTTGCCAAAAATCCAGCCGACAACAAGGAGCAACAGACTGGGAGAAAGAAGCAGCACACGACGGACAATGCAATTAGCTTCAGTGATGATGACTTGACTCATGTAATGTCTCCCCATGCTGACCCCCTTGTTGTATCCGCGCTCGTTTCAGACCGTAGTGTCGACTACTAGTGAAGCGAGTGTTGTTTGATAATGGTAATTCTAAAGACTTTCTTTATTTGGATGTTTTTTTTTAAATTAGGCTTAAAAAAGAACCAATTAAAACTTGCCAAGGGCCCACTGTATGGCCTTGACAACGAGCCAGTGCCTATCCAAGGGACAATCCAACTGGAGGTCACCCTGGGCACGTATCTAAAAACAGCAAGTCGAACGCTCACCTTTTTGGTGGTTGACTTACCCTCTGTTTATAACGCTATACTAGGAAGGCCATGCTTAACAGCGTCTGGGGCAGTCACCCCGATTCCATACCTCAAGATGAAGTTTTCAACACCTTACGGTGTAGGAGAGGTGTTAGGTGACCAAGTAACTGGACGGATATGTTACATGTCTTGAATTGTACCTAGTGGCAGCACTGGAACAGTTGGGAAACTCGATCATCGAGACGAGACAACCCTACAACAAGAGAAGTTCGGCGAAGCCATAAGTCTGGTCCCACTAAACCCAGAGGAACCGAAAAGATGTGTACAGATCGGCGGCTCACTCGCTGGAACACTACACGATGAACTGATTGCATTCCTACGACAGAACGCTGATATTTTTATGTAGACTCCAGCAAACATGCCTAGTGTTCCGGCTGAGGTGATGGTCCATAAGTTGGGGCTTGATCCTAGCCAGAAGCCTGTCAGGCAGAAACGGAGGAACCACTCCGTAGAAAAATCGATCGCCATCCGGGAGGCTGCTGGACGCAGGATTGATTAGAGAAGTCCACTACCCGGATTGGCTCTCTAACGTCATCTTGGTGAAGAAAAGCAACAGAAAATAGCGGATATGCATCAATTTCACCGACGTTAAGAAAGCCTGCCCAAAAGACAGCTTTCCCTTGTCCAAGATCGACCTGCTGGTTGACTCAACGGTCGGACATGAGCTGCTAAGCTTCATGGACGCCTATTCGGGTTACAACCAGATCCGGAGAGTCCAGAAGACGAGGAACATACCTCGTTTATGACAGATCAGGGCACCTACTGCTACAAAGTGATGCCCTTTGGACTGAAAAACGCTAGAACAACCTATCAACGACTGGTAAACAAGATGTTTGGAAAATAGATCAGTCGCAACATGGAGGTCTATGTCGACGATATGCTCGTCAAGAACAAAGTCGTCGGTGACTATATCCGTGACCTGGCAGAGTCATTTGAGGTGCTCCGCAAGCATCACATGAAGCTGAACCTGACTAAGTGTGTCTTCGGGGTAGCCTCTAGTCAATTCTTGGGTTTCATCGTCTCCCAACAGGGGATTAAGGCAAACCCAAAGAAGATTAAGGCCCTCGCAGACATGGCTCCCCCACGGAGCGTAAAAGACGTCCTGCGATTGACTGGACGACTAACAGCGTTGTCCTGCTTCCTCGCAAAGTCTGGCGATAAGTACCAACCCTTCTTTAATGCCCTAAGTTTTTTTTTTTTTTTTGGTAAGTAAGTAAATGACATTTAAAATAAACAAAATTACACAATGATATTCCAACTCCAAGTGTTTTGCCGACTTAGAGTTAGAACAAAGCGCTAGAGCATTCCCCAAGCATCAACCAGTCGAAAGACCGAATTATGGAAAAACCAAACCTAAAGTTCCAAAATTAGGAATAAATCATCAAAAGAAAAATTGCAGCAGGCCAAACCGGCCTCAAACCCAAACCAAAAAAAGAAACAAACACAGCACAAAAAAGC
>JAODPA010021738.1:0-12939 GCA_025585075.1 Nepenthes mirabilis | reverse complement strand
TATACAATATTAATAAAGGATTTAAATCAGGTTGTTTACATGAATTAGAGAAAATTTTAAGACAAAAATTACTTACTTCATGCTCAAAGGCAACTTCATACATTGCATTTCAAATAAAGATGTTAAAAAAGGATTGAACTATTATCTATGATATGATAAGGGATACAAACATTTTTAGATTTTGATGGGATGATGCATTGTCACATCTTCGGATATAATACGCAGGTTAGAATAATTTTCATAATATAAAAATTTGATAAATACATAATACTGACAAAATCTAAACCTCGGCGTAACAATCTATTCATAACACAAGATCCAACACTAAACAAGCCGTACAAGATCTCAATGGATATAAATTCGGATAATATAAAATATGACATGCTATTCATAAGTAAAAAAGGAGATATCCAACAAAATAATAACTCATTTACATAACATAAATATCCCATAATTTTTAATATAGAGGCTACAGCCCACAACCGGCCAAACGCAATAATCAAAATACACCCCCGAGATTAGAAGCCTAATAAGCATAAGTATCCAACTCACCAGGAGAATAATACCGCATCCGATTGAGTTAGAACTCCTACAATTATATCCAAATCATTAGTTTGAAGGAATAAAATATGAAAATGTGAGTTTAAAATTTTGTAAGTATTATCATATAAAATAATACATATAAATTAGACGGAATAAAATGCCGCATATAAAACAAATCATAAGGTCAATGAAAATCACTCAAAATTGAGGAGATGTTACATACTACATTATCGTCCATATCAAACAATCCATTTGGGATATAATCATACCAAATAATGATCTGATCAAATTTCATAAATGACATCATATCATACGATTTGAGATTATATCATATAATTGCGACCGTCACCACATCTACATGTGACACATACTATCATTCAGATCCAAATCTCATAATCTCATATGCAGAAAATAAGAAAAATACTAGAACTAAAACAAATAAACAGCATATTCTAAGTTTAATACATATTTATACATTCGAGACATTCCTATTACCTAATCCGTGGGCCAATCCACGCATATCTAATCATAGTTCATACAAATAAATATAGAAATATAAAGTATACACGAAATTGAAGAGTGAAAAATTATTAGACTAATTTAAGGAAATGTTACACCCGTTCAGTAACCTTAGCTATATCAGTTGCGTTTTAGGCTGGCAGCTCAAGGCCCGACTGCATTTTAGGCCGACCGCTCATGGCTATCTATGTACCTTATCTCCCATGAACTTGAAAATTGCTAACTATATTTTATTACCTGCAACTTTGAGTGCAACCTCAAGTTTAGTTATATATTATGACGTCCAAATATATTAATTTTCGATGGTTCTCATTAAAACGTATGGGGCAGTTTAATTACAATACACCTTAACATTTCTGTTGGCAGAAGGGAGACCATATGTTATATATGTCCCCGTCATGACTAAGCCTCCTTGTCGGGAGCGGTACCATAAAATCTCATGTTGTGGATAACAATCGACCCCTATGGGTTTTGGACCGCCACAGTTCTGTAGTGACCCTACCCTTGACAGCATGCATATGGGCTAATGCAAGGCCTAATTTATGGTTCCGCAACATACGAATATACAAATACATATACATATACCATTCGGGTTTTCATAAATTACAAAACCCTCCAAAATTACAAATATCCGTGAAAAATCGTCGAACAACAGGTAAAATATATATGTATGTAAGCAGTAAATAGACAGGATACTTGAAAATCACTTGCATGTAAACAAAATCTCTAAAATATACACAAATATTAGCGAACATAAAAACAGACCAAGGATTTGGCTTATGAATACTGTCTTAACATTATATTTTACAAATCTAACGAACAAAAGCTCCGGGATGCTCGATCATCACTTTCTCTCTCCTTGTCTTTCTCCTCTCTCTCTTCTCTGCTCCGCGACGCAAAAATGACAAAACCCTAACCCATGCACGTATTTATAACCCAACTCGTGCTCAAGTGGTGCCCCAGTGCAGCTAGAGTGAGACCACGCGTGGCTAAATATAAAATTAGCGCTCATGTGTGACTCGAGTGCCCACATACTAGAATTCGTGCCTCACCTTTGCCTGAAGTGTGCCTCGAGTGCAGAATACCAAACCCAAATCGTTTAAAATTTTCATAATTTTCATTAATTCAATACACTCAATAAATTTCAAAAATGCTAAATACAACCAGAATACATCAAATAAAAACTCGAGAATTACTTGCACAAAATCTTGTTATTATAGAGCAACACGTGTGGAATGCTTACATACAGGTCAGTTTTATACTTTATCTACTAATCTTGTTATTTATTCTTTATCTACAACATATATTAATACCTATTTTTTTTATTGATATAGAGCCAAAATGGAGTGGCTATTTGATGAAAGAAGTTATTTCTATATTTTGAAGATTAATAATTTATGCTAAAGATCGTGCAATATAAATGAATGTACAAATTGCTATGGATATCATTGCTGAGTTTCAACAAAATAATCCTATTGCGTCCGAGAATCTGATTGTTGTACAAATGAAGAATTCTTATCCACGGTCGTTAAATCTCTTTGGCCTCTATAAGCTTTTAACTAGATCTTGTGCAATACAAACAATGGTCAAAAGATTGGTGGGACTCGCTTCCCGGTATATCCTCTAATACTAAAATCAATATATTCCTTAAAATTTACGTTTGAGCAAATTTTACATACCATGAATTTAGATTGTCCTACAGATTAGAGGGCCGCAAATCTAATCTTTCACGCTGGGTCAAAAAGATGCGGATTCGATTTCTATAACCTTGAACATGAACTCTGTGTAATATAATAAGAAACGAGAAGTCAGATGACAGTAAAAACTGCTCCCACCATAAATTTTTTGACACTCAAGCCAGATGTCTTTCTAAGAGTATAGAAAGATACATGGAGGACGCATGTAATAGTGGGTTGAGCGTTTGGGTGCACTCAGACGATAGACGGCTTGAAGGTGCACCTATTTTGAGGCGTCTTAGAAGTGCTCCTTGTAGAGGCGCATCTTAAGTGGCCCAGGTGTTCTTGAAGGATGGTCGAACACTTGAGAGGAGAGAGAGATTTTGGGAGGACTTAAGGGGTAGTGCCCTTAGAGTCTCGTTGCCTCTTTTCTTCTAGTGATGGGTTCGGTAAACCCAACCCAGGAAGAAAAACAATCCAACTACTCCGCCTTATCCACATGAGCGGTTCCAATGATTGTCCGTTTGAGACAATTTAGCAAGCGGTTTAACTGCCTGCCTATTCTATAAATATCACAACGGTCCAAGCATAAAAGAGGACACGGGGGAAAGGAGAAGGAGGGTTCTAGAGGAAAGAGGCCAAAAAAGGAAGAGAAGAAAAGGAAAAAAGAGACTCAGAGGGCACTGCCCCTTAAGTCCTCCCAAAATCTCTCTCTCCTCTTAAGTGTCTGACCATCCTTTAAGAACACTTCGACCACTTAAGATGTCCCTCTACAAGGAGTGCTTCTAACACGCCTCACGATAGGTGCATCTCCAAGCCGTCCATATTTTAGATGCACCTAAATGCTCAACTCACTATTACATGCATTCTCCATGTATCTTTCTATACTATTAGAAATAAATTTGACTTGAGCGTCAGAGGGTTTATGGTGGGAGTAATTTTTACCATCCTCTAATCTCTTATTTTTAGTTATATTGTACAGGATTCAGGTTCAAGATTATAGAAATCAGATCCGCATCAAATCCACCCAACATGAAAGATAAGATTTGCGGCCTCCTAATCCGTAGAACAATCTAAATTTATGATACGTAATATTGGCGCCATTTGTGAAGAGCAGCCAAAATGCCAGCTTTACCACTAAAAACACAAAGATAAAACTGATATGAGCACTCTTGCCAAGGATACCAACACTCCTGGCCAGCTCACAAATAGCGATGAATGAGACCGGCAGATACTCTTTATGAAAGAGATTAATACTCGAATGTACAATACATCCATTCTAGCCTATTTGCGTCCGACATGGTCATCAAAGATCGGGGCCTCTTCCTTATGGGTTGGTCATCAAAGAAATGGTCATCCCGAGCAAGTAATTTTGCCTTTTTCAACTGGTCAACCTCCATTGACCAGTCACTTTGCCTTCCTACAGCCTGGCCACAATTTTTTTACAAATCCTCTGATGACAAAAAAGTTTATTGGGTCATCCACAATGAATGACCAAACCCAACACAATGGCCTTTGTTAATGGTCTTCTAATAGTTTCAACTACTTCAATTTTTTCCAATCCCAATATTACACTGGAGGCTTAGTTCCAAGTGCTCGGGCAAAAATTATTTCCTATCCTCATCAGTCAACTTGGCTATTTCAATTTCAGTACCCAAATTCAAGTACAGAAACGAACAAGTCTGAAAACAGGAGTGAGATGAGATTCTGTTCCAAATTTGAAAAAGAGAGGAAGACAAGTTTCTGTCCAAAATATGTCTGAGGACATAGGACAAGATTCTATCCATAATATGTCCTAGGACATGGATAAACTTCTGTATATTCGAGGACAGAATAGAAGAAAAATATCTGTTCGAGGATAAGGACAAAGCATCCTATTAAAATATGCCCAAGGACATGAGATGAGATTCCAACAAAAATCTACCTGAGGATATGAGATGAGATTCCATCCAAAATATGTCAAAAGATATGAGATAAGCTTCCATCTAAAGGACAAAGATGGGCTTTCATTTAAAATCTGTCCAATAATAGCAACAAGCCAAGTCTTGAAGCAACGTCCCTCATCGAGCTCGACGATGAAGACTTTATAAAAAAGGGCTGCCATGATTTTCACGATGGGGCTGGGCATGAGTAGCCCACAACCTATCGCAGCACAATCAGCGTTGCCCATCTAAATTCTATGTCGGCTTCAATTTTTACCAACTAGTAACGGAACATGAGTCATAGAAATCAGAACTACTCGACACGATAAAAAGGAACTGGCCAACCAGACCATGATTAAGGATCGAGTCATACGGAATATAGAGGCAACGGACTAGACAATCGGCAGGTAGCACCTTGGAAGACCTACCACAGCGATGCATGCGAGCCATGCACCCAAGACGGTCAACTGGTCCCAATGGCACAAAACGCCATCTACCTAAATGACAACAATGATTCCAAGTCGAATCGAGGTAAGTCTTGCATGAATAATAATAATCATTTAAACTATATTAATAGCAATTATTTTCTTTGCTATACGGGTGCTTGCATATCATTGCATATCATCGATTGACTTAAATTGCCCCTAAGTTGGGTGAATTTTCATTCACTTATTATAAAAATTAGGTCCTAAACCGAGCGACCCAAAAGAGGTCAGATCTTAAAATTCGGTTACATTACCGAGCGGCCTAAAATATGTTAGATTTTAAAACTCAATTATATCACTGAGCGACCCTTATGAGGTTAGATTTAAAATTCGGTCCCGTCACCGAGCGGCCTATACATAGTCAAATTTAAAACTTTAGGGGGATTTTCAATATGCGTGCGACAACTCCCTCCTGAAAGGAAGAGCACCATCAGTCAATAATGGTCAATAGACTAGGACTAGATGCATGAAAGCCACAATGTCCTTTAATAAGACCGAGCACCTACAGGTACATGCGGATGACGGCCTAGGCTAGTAAAAGCTCGGTGACAATAGCCACAAGGCTTAACCAATAACCATCCATTCTCATCCTCACGACCCCCTAGCAGGGGCAAGCGTGACCAATCAAGACGTACTACTTCTCAAAGATGGTAAGCCAACAAAGCCAATCCTGTAGGCAGTATCCCATCAGATGCATGTCGGGGTTGAAAATTTCAAACCACCCAACATGGGGGGCTAGTGATAGGTTTAATAAGCCCAACCTGAAAAGAAAAACCATTCAACCGCTTCGCACGGGTGGTTCTAATGGTTATCTGTTGGAGACAGTTTAGCAGGCGGTTAAAATTGCCTGCCATTCTTAAATATCTTTTTGATCCCATCCAATAGGGGGCCTAGGGGAAAGGAGGTGCAAATGAGATGTTTCTAGAGGGAAGAGAAGGAAAAGGGAAAAGAAACTCGATGGGCACTACCTTTAAGTCCTCCCAAAATCTCTCTCTCCTCTGAAGTGTCTGACCATCCTTCAAGAACACCCCGGCCACTTAAGACGCCTCTCTATAAGGAGCCCTACTAAGACACCTTATAATAGGTGCACCTCCAAGCCGTCCATCTTTCGAGTGCACTCAAACGTTCAACCCACCATTACATGAATCCTCGATGCATCTTTCTATACTCTTAGAAACACATCTAACTTGAGTGTAGGAGAGTTCAAGGTGGGAGAAATTTTTACCGTTCTCTGATCTCTCATTTCCAGTTATATTGTATAGGTTTCAAGTTCAAGGCTATAGAAATTGGATCCATATCATATTGACCCAATGTGAAAGATCATATTCACGGCCCCTTAACCCATAATTCATGATACATAACATTTCAAAATCCTCTCTCACAAACAGCCAGGCAAAAACCATTCCAGAATAAAATCCAAATCGACTAGGAAGAAATCCATTCCAGTTTAAATTTAAACCAGCTAAAGAATTCATCCTGGCATACCGATCAATTTGTGCAAACTGACCATTTTGGCTCCTAAAATGCCCAACTCGTTGACCGGCTGAGGGTGCGTTCCGGCTGAGGCAAAGATGAAATGCTAGTATTCTTGGCGTTTCGCATTTTCAGAGAGAAAATGCCGAAATGCTTCCGCGTCTAGCATTTTCAGAGATGAAATGCCGGTATTCTTGGCGTCCGGCATTTTTAGAAAGAAAATGTTGGAATACTTGGTGTTCAGCATTTTCAGAGAGGAAATACCGGTTTCTATTGTTGTTCGGCATTTTCAGAGAGGAAATGCCGAAATGCTTTCGCGTCTAGCATTTTCAGAGATGAAATACTGTTATTCTTAGCGTCTGGCATTTTCTCCCTTCTCTTTTTTCTACTCTTCACAGTGCTACTTCGCCCTTTCTCTCCTCTTTCCTTGCCTCTCTCTTTCTCTGCGTGTGAGATAAAATACCGGTTGGCTTGCAATTGGCAGATTGAGAGAGAAATGTTGGTTGTCTTGCAATCGGCTACTTGTGAGAGGAAATACTGGTTGTCTTGCAACCGGTTGCTTGTGAGAGGAAATGTCGGTTGTGATTTTGAGCGAAATGATCGGTATGTATTTTGATGCAAAATGACCAGTTTGGCAAAATTACTGGTATGTTTAGCGCGAAATGACTGGTTTGCAAAATGACCGGTATGCTACGCGTAAAATGACCGGTATACAAAATTATCGGTATTTTTGGCCGGTATACAAAATGACCGGTCAGTTAACCTAGCCTGGGAAGAAAAATCGCCCAACTGCTCCGCCTTATCCACATTAGCGGTTCCGACAGTTGTCTATTGGAAACAGTTCAGCAGGCAGTTTTTACTTGGAATCATCATTGGCGTTTAGGGTAGATGGCGTTTTGTGCCATTGGGACCAGTTGACCGTCTTGGGTGCATGGCTTGCATGCATCGCTGCCGTAGGTCTTCTAAGGTACTACCTGCCAATTGTCTGGTCTGTTGCCTCTATATTCCGTATGACTCGATCCTTAATTATGGTTTGGTTGGCCAATTCCTTTTTATCGTGTCGGGCAGACCTAGTTTCTATGACTCATGCTCTGTTACTAGTTGGTAAAAATTGATGCTGACATAGAATTTAGATGGGCAACGCTAATTGTGGTGCGATAGGTAGTGGGCTACTCATGCCCAGCCCCATCGTGAAAACCGTGGCAGCCCTTTTTTATAAAGTCTTCATCATCGGGCTCGATGAGGGACGTTGCTTCAAGACTTAGCTTGTTGCTGTTCTTAGATAGATTGTAAATGAAGGCCCATCTTTATCCCTTAGATGGAAGCTTATCACATGTCATCGAGCAGATTTTGGATGAAAACACATCTCATGTCCTCGGGTAAATTTGGATGAACCCTGCGCAATATAACTGAAAATGAGAGGTCAGAGGACGGTAAGAATTACTTCCACCATGAACCCTCTGACACTCAAGTCAGATATCTTTCCAAAAGTATAGAAAGATACATCGAGAATGCATGTAATAGTGGGTTGAACGTTTGGATGCGTCTGGAAGATGGACGACTTGGAGGTACACCTATCATGAAGCATCTTAGAAGCACTCCTTGTAGAGGGGCGTTTTAAGTGGCTGGGGTGTTCTTGAAGGATGGTCGGACACTTTAGAGGAGAGAGAAATTTTGGGAGGACTTAAAGGTAGTGCCCGTCAAGTTTCTTTTCCCTTTTCCTTCTCTTCCTTCTTTGACCTCTTCCCTATAGAAACATCTCATTTGCACCTCCTTTCCCCTAGGCCCCCTATTGGATGGGATCGAAAGGATATTTATAGAATGGCAGGCGGCTTTAACTTCATGCTGAACTGTCTCCAACAGATAACCGTTGGAACCACCCGTGTGGAGTGGTTGAATGATTTTTCTTTCTGGGTTGGGCTTATCGAACCTATCACTACCCCCTTGCCAGTTGGTTTGAAATGTTCAACCCCCGACATACTTCTGATGAGATACCGCCTACAGGATTGACTTTGTTGGCTTACCATCTTTGAAAAATATTACATCTTGATTGGTCGCGCTTGCCCCTGCTAGGGGGCCATGACGATGAGAATGGATGGCTATCAGCTAAACCATGTGGATATTGTCACCGAGCTTTTACTAGCCTAGGCAGTCGTCCATATGTACCTGTCAGTACTCTGTCCTATTAAAGGACGTCATGGCTTTCATGCATCTAATCCTAATATGTTGACCATTATTAATTGATGGTGCTCCTCCCTTCAGAAGAGAGTTGTCGCACGTATATTGAAAAGCCCCCTAAAGTTTTAAATTTGACTATGCATAAGTTGCTCGGTGATGGGACCGAATTTTAAATCCGACCTCATAAGGGCCGCTCAGTGATGTAAATGAGTTTTAAAATCTGACATCTTCTGGGCCACTCGATAATGTAACCAAGTTTTAAGTCCGACTTCTTTTGGGTTGCTCGGTTTAGGACTGAGTTTTCGTAACAAGTAAATGAAAATTCACCTGACTTATAGGCAATCTAGGTCAATCGATGATACGTAATGATATGCAAGCACCCGTATAGCAAATAAAATAATTGCTATTAATATGGTTTAAGCAATTAGTATAATTCATGCAAGACTTTCCTCAATTCGACTTGGAATCGTCGTTGGCATTTAGGGTAGATGACGTTTTGTGCCATTGGGACCAGTTGACCATCTTGGGTGCATGGCTTGCATGCATCGCTACAGTAGGTCTTCCAAGGTACTACCTGCCAATTGTCTGGTCTGTTGCCTCTATATTCCGGATGACTCGATCCTTAATCATGGTCTGGTTGGCCAGTTCCTTTTTATCGTGTCAGGCAGCCCTAATTTCTATGACTCATGCTCCGTCACTAGTCTGTAAAAATTGAGACCAACATAGAATTTAGATGGTCAACGCTAATTGTGGTGCGATAGGTAGTGGGCTACTCATGCCCAGCCCCATTGTGAAAACCGTGGCAGCCCTTTTTTATAAAGTCTTCATCGTCGGGCTCAATGAGGGACGTTGCTTCAGGACTTGTCTTGTTGCTGTTCTTGGATAGATTTTAAACGTAAGCCCATCTTTATCCTTTAGATGGAAGCTTATAACATGTCCTTGGGCAGATTTTGGATGGAAACACATCTCATGTCCTTAGGCAAATTTTGGATGGAATTTCATCTCATGTCCTCGAGCAGATTTCAGATGGAATCTCATTTCATGTCCTCAAGCAGATTTTGATAGGATGCTTTTTCCTTGTCCTTGAGCAGAAGATTTTCTTCTATTTTGTCCTTTGATATACGGAAGTTTATCTATGTCATTGAACATATTATGGATAGAATCTTGCCTTATGTCATCAGACATATTTTAGACGGAATCTTCACTCCTATCTTCAGACCTGTTCGTTCCTATCCTCAGATTGGGGTGCATGGATTCGAGATGGCCAGGTTGACTGATGATGACAGGAAACAATTTTTGCCCAAGCAGTTGGAACTGAGCCCCCAGCGCAATGTTGGGACGGGTAAAAATTGAACCAGTTGAAACTGTTAGAAGACCGTCAACAAATGCCGTTGTGTTGGGTTTGGTCATTCCTTCTTGGTGACCCAACAAACGTTTTTATCATCGAAGGATTTGCAACAAATTGTAGTCAGGCTGCAGGAAGGCAACGTGACCGGTCAACGGAGGTTGACCGACTGAAAGAACAAAATTACCGATCAACTCGTTGACCGGTTGATGGTGCGAAATGACCGCTCAACAAGTTGGACCAGCTGAAGGTGCATTCTGGCTGAAGGCGCGAAATGCACTTTACCAATATAAGGCAAAGTGGCCGGTCAATAAGTTGACTGTCTGAGGAGGCAAAATAGTTGGTTTGCACAAATTGATTGGTATGCCTGGATAAATTTTTCAGCCGGCCTAAATTTAAATCGGAGTGGATTTCATCCCAATTGGTTTGGATTTTATTCGAGAATACTTTTATGCCTAGCCTTTTTAGAGAGGAAATGCCGGTATTCTTGCCGTCCGACTTTTTGAGAAAGGAAATGTCGGAATGCTTTCACATCCGGCATTTTCAAAGATGAAATGCCAGTGTTCTCGGCGTCCAGCATTTTCAAAGAGGAAATGCTGAAATGCTTGGGTCCAACATTTTCAGAGAGGAAATGTCGGTTTGTGTTACTATCCGGCATTTTCATAGAAGAAATGGCGGAATGCTTTCGCGTTAGACATTTTCAGAGAGGAAATGCCGGTATTCTTGGCATTCGGCATTTTATTCCTTCTCTTTTTTCTACTCTTCACACCGCTGCTTCGCCATTTCTTTCCTCTTTTCTTGCCTCTCTCTTTTCTCTCGTGTCCTTTTTTTATGCTGGGACCGTTGTAATTGCCTGATCCATACTTTAATTAATAGCAATTATTTTATTTGCTCATACGGGTGCTTGCATCTCATTGCATATCATCGATTGACGTAGACTGCTCCTAAATTGGGAGAATTTGCATTCACATGTTACAAAAATTTGGTCCTAAACCGAGTGACCCAAAAGAGGTCAGATCTTGAAACTCAGTTACATTATTAAGCGGCCTAGAAGATGTCGCATTTGAAAACTCAGTTATATCATCGAGCGGCCCTTATGAGGTCGGATTTTAAACTCGGTCCCGTCACTGTGTGACCCATGCATAGTTAAATTTAAAATTTTAGGGGGCTTTTCAACATGTATGCGACAACTCCCTCCCGAAGGGATGAGCACCATCAGGCAACAATGGTCAACAGATTATGACTAGACACATGAAAGCCACGATGTTCTTTAATAGGACCGAGTGCTGATAGGTACATGCAGATGGCGGCCTGGGCTAGTAAAAGCTCGGCGACAATAGCCACAAGGCTTAGCAGATAGCCATCCATTCTCATCGTCACAACCGCCTAGCAGGGGCAAGGGTGACCAATTAAGATGCACTATTTCTCAAAGATGGTAAGCCAATAAAGCCAATCCTGTAGGCAGTATCCCATCAGAAGTATGTCGATGATTGAAAATTTTGAACCACCCAGTATGGGGGGCTAGTAATGGGTTTGATAACCCAAGAAGAAAAATCGTTCAACCGCTTCGTATGGGCGGTTCCAACGGTTATCCGTTGAAGGCAATTCAATAGGTGGTTAAAACCGTCTGCCATTCTATAAATATCCTTTCAATCCCATCCAATAGGGGGCTTGGGGAAAAGGAGGCGGAAATGATATGTTTCCAATGGGAAGAGTTCAAAGAAGGAAGAGAAGGAAAAGGGAAAAGAAACTTGGTGGGCACTGCCCTTAAGTCCTCCTGAAATCTCTCTCTCCTCTCAAGTGTCTGACTATCCTTCAAGAACGCCCCAGCCACTTAAGGCGCCGCTCTACAATGAGCGCTTCTAAGACACCTAACAATAGGTGCACCTCAAAGCCGTCCATCTTCCGGGCGCACCTAAACGCTAAATCTACTAGTACATGCATCATCGATGTATCTTTTTATACTCTTGGAAAGCATTCGACTTGAACATCTGAGGGTTTATGGTAGGCGCAATTATCGCCTTCCTCTGACATTTCGTTTCTAGTTATGTTACGTGGGGGTTAGGTTTGAGATTATAGAAATCGAATCCACATCAAATCGACCTAACGTGAGAGATTAGATTCGCAGCTCCCTAATCCATATGTAATTCGAATTCATGGTACGCAACAAATACAAAAAACAAGCAATTTAGTATGAATAATGTTCTAAAAATGGACAATAAAGACGTATATGAGAATAATGAATCATTTACTCAAAATAAACGGTTTATTATTACTCCGGCTATGAAGAGCTCGTGTAAGAAAACGAAACGAAAGGTTAGTGCAGATGTAAGCACATTGTATGAGTGTGTTCTTCAAGCTATTGATATGTTGAGTACAAACATAAATAAGGTTGATGACATATTAAGTAAAAACTTAGGGATTGACTAAATAGTTTGGCAAAGGACAACACTGTTATATACTTTATTGCCTAAGATTTATAAATCATCTATAAGTTAAAGGAAATAGTATTTTTTGGTTAGAAATTTAATTTTTTATCATAATTATGTGTATAATATTTTTTTGGCATCGATTATGTAGTGTATAGTATAACGTTATTCATTGTATGGCATAGCAATTTCCACGCAAAATTATTTTGTAGAGTTGAATATTTTAAATGTAGCAAATTGATGATAAAATAATACCATTTAAATAATTTATGATTTTGACACGTAATACTAGTTCAAAGTCAATTATGAGTCTTATTTCGTGTAGTATAGTTATGATCAACAAAATAATTTATAGATATATAGTAAAAT
>JAODPA010021727.1:0-12940 GCA_025585075.1 Nepenthes mirabilis | reverse complement strand
ATTGATATATGTGGATGGTAAGAAATGTTTATATGAAAATATACACATGTGGGTAGGTATATTTGTAAGTGTTCAGTAAGTTCAGAATAATGATAGTCTGTTAGCCGATTATTCCTAGACCGCATCGATGAATTTTGATAAATTATTCTCTGCGTTAATTTCGTTGACATGTGTACATTTTATTGGCACTCTATGGTTAAGTAAAGGAGAGCGTGCGAAGACTTTACAGTAACTGGACGAATGGGAGTCCGTGGGACCGTAAAGTAGTCTATGCTTTTCTAATATTGATTCCATTCCGGAGAATTAAGGTCGTTATCCTTGAGGATGTATGCTTATAACCTAGTGACCATCGTAGAGAATGATATCTGGGATATCATTAGCGAGGGGTATCGGAGATAGTATGAGCATGCTACGGGTACAACCTCTGAGAGGACTGTAGGAGTAGTGGGAATACCATGGATGACCTCGTTGTATTACCCAGCCGTTGGGAGCGTAAATACACAGTCATTGGTTCACTATGGTAGAATAAGATTCAGGGAGATCCTTGCTATCTAGTACAGTGGTGACCTCAAATTGAGTTGATAATCAGATCCTTATTATCTCATACAGTTAGTAGAAAGGGATGCTTATAACTTAGTGACCATCGTAGATAATGATATCTGGGATATCATTGGCGAGGGATATCAGAGATGGTATGAGCATGCTACGGGTACAGCCTCTGGGAGGATTGTAGGGATAGTGAGGATACCATGGATACCAGATAATCTTGTGGTACTCGCCCAGCCGTCAGGAGTGTAAATACGTGGCCTTTGGTCCACTATGGTAGAATAAGGTCCCTGGAGACTGCTGTCGTTCATACAGTTGTGATATCGTATTGAGCTGATCATATCCTGATCCATGTATTCCCTTTGGATGTCCTGAGATATGTTCCTTTGTGTTAGATTTGATAGTGTGAGTATAGTCCCTGGTCAGCACCGAACGACGTTCTATTGTTGATGTTGCAAAGTTTTCATTGCGTTATACTCTGTGTGTGAGTATTTGAAATCGTCGACTTCCTACGGTCAAGGTTGAGGAGAGTGTATGAAAACATTAAAGTATCTGGTCGAATGGAAGGCTATGGTACTTAAATGTGGTCTACGCTTATCTGATACTAATTTCCATGTCCCGGTGGTGTTAAGGTACATTGCTTAGTTCGACGGGATGCTTATGGCCATGTGAACATTATAGATCATGATATTGAGGATATCATGATGGGAGATGTTGGGTTTGACGTGTGAGGTATCTTCCGTACCTGGTAGAGTCGAAAGATGAGCATGCTCGGGAGACGTCTGTACTTTATTTGGCAGAGTTTCTGTGGACCATGGATTTTAGTCGGAGGTCAAACTTACGAGAATCGGTAGCCTGTGCAAGTACCCAGCTGTTGGGAGATATACGCAGCCTTTGGTTCAAAGTGGCGGAATAAGATCCAGGAGTTTTCTTATGATGTTTTATGATTGTGAGTACCTCGTTAGTTGTGGATCGTATCCTTGTGTGGATCCTGTAATATTTGGATTCAGTGAAATCCATGTTGCTTGTCATCGTAATCATGCTGGTCATTCTAGCTGACATATGGACCAAACAAATCCCCAATCATCGTTGATGTCGGATTCCAAGGGATTATTGTTGTTTATTGGCACTCTTGTTATTTTTGGATGTGCGGGTCTTGTGAGACCTATTTTGCCTAGAGTCGTATTTATGACGTGTTGTAATTTTTTCGGATATAGTAGATGGTTAGAGTGATGTTGAGACTTTGTAGTTGGTATCCGAGATTATTATTGTTGTATACCATTTTTTATTATTATCACTTATTGGGTTTTGGCTCACCCTTATATTTTCTTGACTCCAAAGTAGACAGATTGACAACATGATAGAAGAGATCCCGTGAGTGGACTCCAGGCAGAGGTGATCTTAGAGATTGAGGCTCTCCAGATAGAGATTTAAGATCTTGATAGTATAGTTACTGTTTAACTTTTATTAGATTTCTCTATGAGGATTGATATTTTTGACATTGAGGTCATTTATTGAAGTTATTTGTCATTATTATGGATATTTATGTGATGATACATTTATGATGACTATGAATTGTGTCTAAAATGGTGTCTTAAATGATATTATAGAATTCATTAAAAGTTATTTGATGACGCGTAATTGATGATTTTGGATGACTTAAGATTTTCACTGTGACGGTCCGGGTCGGGTTCGGGGATTCGAGTTTGGGTCGTCACACAAAGTCTTCTTCCGAAGAGCCCGAGATTGGGATCCACACCTCGAGGATCTTGGTGCGGCTGCGGCTGGCACAGCGGCGGCGGAGGGATGTCATTCAGAGGCCACTGTTGTGGGCTCGATCCGATTTTTGAGGGCGCCTCTAGGCTTTCAGAGGGAGGAGATGTCTGCCTCCTAGCGGGATCGTAGGTCTAGGAGGGTGGATTCCCTGCTTCATCAAGTTGCTAGGGTCATCGAAGGCATTGAAGGCAGGGTGTAGGTTGCAGTTGGAGAGATAGAGTAGATGAGGGCTCATGCTGCATACTTTGAGAAGGCGTGGGCTGAATCAAAACAGAGGGCATCCAGGCTTACTAGTGCTAACATGCAGGCCTAGGCCCACATATTAGCTCTTTAGGAGGAGCTTGAGCAACTGTGGGGTTCCTGCCAGAGGAGGTCGGTTCTACACTAGAAAGGAACTTCAAGAACGGCATCCATCTCAGTCAAAGACTAGTCTCGCTAGAGGATCCGAACTTTCGCATCGGCTTCCTAGACTCTCGAAACTCTAATACCCTGACACGCACGGACCTATCAGAGTATCCAGCTCCAAATCCTTCTGAGCCCAAAGGGGGACGTTAGTTGTACTTTGTGGCTGTGGGCTACTATAAAAAAGAGTTATTAATGATCTATATAGTGAAACTTAATACTTAGCTGCTCTGCTTATTTTCCATCCCTTGTTATGTTTGAACGGTTTGTTCCTTCTTGCGTGTGTCCGTCTCAAAAATCTTTTTGCCACCGTCCCTAGCGATTGACATCCCCGCATTAAATGTGAGTGTGATAGCAAGGGTTCTAGCCAGCGGCCGACATGATATTGATCTGCAATCTGACGAGGGGCCATGATTGGCTGCAGCTTGGGACTCGTGACGCTCTTGTTGAGTGGACACGTGGCTTGGTCATTAAACGATGGCGTCGTTTGAGCTTTCCCGCACTCTAGCACCTCGTTACCTATTTAAGCGGCACTCCAATGACATTCCCTTCATGTTTCTCTGCGCTGAAGGCTTTTAGACTACCAGAGAGAGAGAAAGAGCAATGGCGAAGAGGAAAGGGTCCCCTTCTTCTTCTCGAGTTGCCCGCATCATTCGCCACGAGGTTACTAACACTGGGTCTGCCCTAACAGCGAGTGCCATCACAACCCTAATGGTGGACTGCGGGATCCCCAACAACTCGGTGTACCTTGCCCCTAGTTCTACAGGCAGAGCCAACGTTCCTCTAGAGGGCTTCATCTTCGTTTATGAGCACCATCTGAAAGGTGGGCTTTGTTACCCCATGGTGTGTGAGCTCTACGCGCTTATTGATGCGCTGCGCATTCCCATTGCTAGGCTTCATCTGAATGCCATTCGCTATCTAGTCACTATGTGCGTTTTCAGCTGCTTTCATTCTTGCTCGTTCGATGCGAAGGCAACAAAGGTAATTTTTTGCTTCTCCGAGTTTGAAGACTGGGTTTCGATGTCCCCTCGCTCTGGTTCTTATTTCAGGGGTACTAACCCTGATTCGGTGAAGAATTGGAAGAACCCATTCTTCTTCTTGCAGGAGCCCTCGGATTGGGAACTCTCCCACGAGTGGGGCCCAATTTCTGGGTACTTTGTTGAGACTGTGACCACAGAGGAGAAGAGCGACTTGGCGAAGTTCCTCACCGCAATCCACTCGGAGATTAAGACATTCTCCGTCTAGGGTCATTATCTGACTAAGGATGCCTTCGAGGCCACGAAGTGGGGACCGGAGTCCGAATGGGCGATTGTTGGCCCAAAGAGGAAGAGGCCTGATGCCGTTGTGCTCTATGAGGCGTCGAGGGAACTCCCGGAGGAAAGTGTCTCGCTGCTAGAGACCTTGTCCGAGGAGGAGGTTGAGGCTCCTTTGAAGAGGTTGAGGGAGGCTAGTGGCACCTCTACCCGGAGGTCACAGAGATAGCTCACGGGGGCTCCCATGTGCGCCTTCAGTGGCAATCCGGTTCATGCATCCGACTCTGAGTCAAAGAAGCAAGTGTCTGATCATTCGACAATTCCTGCTCCCGTATTGGTCGAGTATGGGATTCCCATGGTGGGACTTTGTCTCGGCGTGAAGTTCTCCCTGAGTCCTATCGTCGATTTGGAACCGCATGGATTGGCGGCTCGGGATGTGCCGATCGGGGTCATGAATGCTCTAGCACCTACTCGGATTGAGGAAATTGAAGTGCCGGAGACTGTTCTAGGTTCCGCTTGGGCTTTAGAATCTACGGGATCGCCTATCGAGGCGTCCCAAGAGGAGTGTTGTCAGGAAAGTGCTGGTGCTGAGGTCGGAGTCATAGCTGAATGGGTTGCCGGTTCATCGAGCGCCGACTTGGTTCTTGAGGTATTCGTCGCGGAGGTGACACGAGAGTCAGAGCCCCCAAGCCCCCCTTCGCAGCCGGCGATGCCTCGCCCTCCTTGTTCTAATGGGGTGGTTGCTGGGCCTTCTGAGTTTTTGGGCACGTCGCCAGCAGGAGGCGGTCCTAGTGGCACGGATGTGTCCCCGGTGCGGGTATGGTGGTCTCGTCTACATGTTGCTTCGCTTGCTGTGATTTTTGGGATTGCTAACCATCTATTTGTCCTCACAAGTCTTTGGGGGACCGTCCTTCCTTGCCACGATGTTCACTCAACTGCTTGACAACATTCACCAAATGAAGGAAGAGTCCTTGCAGGAAACAGCTCAACGCGTAGGAATCGAGACCACCGTTCTCAAGGAGGAGAATGAGCTCCTGAATGCGTGGATTGAGCGGTTGGCGCAAGGGGGCGAGCGGTTGAGGGAAGAGAACGCCCAACTGAGACAAGAGGGCGGGCATCTAAGAGAGGAGAATAGGCAGTTGGAGGAGGAAGGCGAATGGCTCATGGAGGAGACTAGGCAGTTGAGGCAGGAGGGCGAGCAGCTGAGGGAACGGACCACCTCCTTGATGGATGATATCTCTCGCCTCACCACTGACCTTAGGTTGCGGCTCACTCCGGAGGAGATGTGCCTTGCGATCGACGCCAAATTCTAGGATGGCATCCGCCTGTGTCGCTAAATCGTCTCCATCGCCCTTCTCGACGTTTCCGTGGGAATTTTCCATCCAGGGAATGCCGGTCCCGCTGATATCTTTAACCTGCGGAACTTCCTGGGGGAGGCTGGGCCGTCGAGCCAGCAAAGTTAACTCAGCTTCTATAAAGTTCCTCCATTTTGTAATTTAGGACAGTGCCATCTTGTAATATCATTTGTTCTTGATAAATAAGAAGCAGCAACTTTCTTTGCGTTTCATACTTTCGAGAGTGTAACATAGCCCTTTGAGTGGCTATATATGTTTATGGCGGTTAAGCTGTGAAGCTATCGTAGCCAAGGCCCCGATCTAGTGCCTTCTTACGCTGTACTCGTCTTTCGTCAGAAGATGTCATTGCATCTTGAACATTTAGTGGGAAGCTTGGTCCAGTAGAGTGGACGTTGTCGCTAGCTCATAGAGTCACGCTAAGGGTCAGTTGGGTTTTCAGGTCACAGTAGTCGGACTCTGGGTCTTAGGCCCTTTTGCATGCGGTACATGTCTTAGGTGCTTGGCCCCTCTCAGGGCATCATGGCCTTCATGTGTACGGTTCTAGACCACGACCATCGTAGACTGAAGGTGCCTCTTCCTCGAGAGAAGGTTGTCACACGCCTATCATTTTTGGCCCCTAACGTTTTGGGGGCCACATATTGGGGACTCCAGGATCCCCCAGCCTTGATGTTTCGACCACCTGGGTCATTTGGTTCAAGACCAGGTTTTTTGGGGCTGAGTAAGCCCTTCGGTGCCGAGCCGTGATTTGTTGATGACTGCTTTCAGGTCATTCGGCACAAAGCCAAGTTAGCGGGCCGCTTGGGGCCCTTTCGACGTGGAGTCGAAGTCCGGATGTGGCTGTTTTTGGGCCGCTCGGCGTAGAGTCAAGGTTTAAACAAGACTGCTAGTGGGCCACTTGGCGTGAGGCCAAGGTTTCGGGGACACTCAACACGAGGTTGAGATTTAGGTATGGCCGCTTGGGGGCCGCTTGGCGCAAGGCCAAGGTTTAGTTTATGGGCGGATGAGGATCCGCCCGACTTAGGGGCAGTTTAGATTGTTTCATTTTTGGGATGTCATGCATGCAAACATTCATATGAACAATCATTCAAAAAGAAAGAAACAGCTAGTTTTATCAAATGGAAAGACACAATATGTACAAGCATTCATCATGGTGCATGCGTGTCTTACCTAGGTTCGGAGAAGACCTACTAGTAGTATTTTTTGAGGTTGGCATGCGCGTTTCAGGTTTACGGGACCTATTTTCCGTCCTGTGTGCGTAGCTTGTACGTTCCGTTCCAGAGGATTTCCGAGACTAAGAATGGTTCCTCCAGCTAGGGGAAAGCTTGTTCTTGATAGCGGACTTTCCCACTGCCTCTACACTCCGGAGGACCAGGCCTCCAACCTCGAGCGGGCGCATTTGACCTGCTTGTTGTAGTACCGCATGATACGCTACTGATAAGCCGTTGTTCTCAAGCGGGCGGCATCTCACACTTCCAGGAGCAAGTTGAGGCATTCCCTGAGCCTCTGGAAGTTGGTGGCTGGGTCAAAGTATTTGACTTGCAGGCAGGGGAGTCCCACTTCAACAGGGATGGCCACCTCGATCCCGTAGCACAGGTTGAAGGGCGTCTCTTATGTTAGTTCTTGCAGTGTTTTGCGATATGACCAAAGCACAGAAGGTAACTCGCCCACCTAGGGGCCCCCTGCTTCCTCGAGTTTGGTCTTCAATCCATGTAGGATCGTACAATTTGTGACTTCAACTTGTCCGTTTTCTTGAGGGTATGCTATAGAAGTGTGGATCAGCTTGATGCGCAGGCTTGCGCAGTACCCAGTGAATTGCTTGCCTGTGAATTGGGTTTCATTGTCGGTCACAATGACCTCAAGAATCCCAAAACGGAAAACAATATTCTGGCGGACGAACTTCGAGAATCCCAAACCGTTCAAAATCATTCTGTTCAGTGATCCATGCCAAGGGGACGGCTTCCACCCACTTGGTGAAATAGTCGATATCAACTATGAGGAACTTTCTCTGTCCGGACGCCAAAGGTATAAGTCCGAGGATATCGAGCCCCTACTGTGCGAATGGCCACGGAGACCGAAGACTATATAGCTCCGTGTGGGGTTGGTGTGCCATGGATCCATGAACTTGACAGCTTTTACATTTCTTTACGAATTCTAGGGCGTCGCGCTTCATTGTGGGCCAAAAGAGGCCTTGTCGCATGATTTTGAACGCGATGTTCTTTCCCCATATGTGCGAGCCACACACACTGAGGTGGACCTTGCACAACGCGTATTCAGCCTCCTCTGGAGTAAGGTACTTCAAGTAGGAAGTTGAATATCCCCACCGATATAACTTGCAATCAATGATCACTTACTAACTCGCTGCCTTTTTGATCCGTTTGGCTTCGCCCACATATGCCGATAGCATCTCATCCGTCAAGTACCTGTAGTATGGAGTCATCTAGTTGTCGCCCTAGTCAACCTGTATTACCTCATGAACTGGACTGTCCACACTTGGCGCAGCCAGGATTTCTCGCATATTACGGGTGTATTGCTCTAGGGATCCGGTAACAGCTTCCCTTACCAGTTGATCGGTTTTTCAGTTCTCAGCCCTGGGGATATTCTCGATCTTGAATCTCTCATATGCCTGGATCTCAGCTTTCACCCTGGCCAGGTACTTGACGAGCTAAGGGCTTATGCCTTAAAGACTCCTTGAATCTGATTAACCACTAGCTCTGAGTCACTGCACACGATCAGTGCCCTCGTGGAGCACTATTTTGCCAGACAAAGTCCTGCCAAGAGGGCTTCATATTCTGCCACGTTGTTAGTGGCGGGAAAGGTCAGCGCTACCGAATATTTGATCTCCGTCCCATCAGAGGTTGTGAGCACAACTCTGGTTCCGTTGCCTATTGGGGTCGAAGACCCTCGACATTCACGATCCAGATAGGAGTGTCTGGTGAGCCTGCATTCTTCAGGATGTGCAGGATGTCTTGAGCTAGGGTCACTGCTTCAACGATGAAGTCTGACAGAGCCTGACCCTTAAGGGTCAGTCGCGGTTGAAACTCCAAGTCAAACTCGCCTTACTCTATCGCCCACTTGACTAGCTGTCCGGAGGTTTCTGGCTTTTAGAGGATAGACTTCAGTGGTTGATTTTTCAAAACGACGATCCGGTGCGCCTGAAAATAGGGCCTTAGCTTCTTTGCGGAGTAGATGAGAGTTAGGGTGATTCTCTCTGCTTGCGGGTACTAGGTTTTTGCGTTCTTCAATATCCTACTCATGTAGTACACTGGCTATTATCTCCCATCGCGCTCTTGATGAGCGTAGAGCTCAGCTCTATGTTTGACGCGGCCAGATAAAGGTACAGATCCTCTCCTGCGGATGGTGAACTCAAGAGAGGTGGGCTGACGAGGTACGCTTTCAATTCCTGAAATGATTCCTCATACTCGTTCGTCCCCCGGAATCTGGAAGCTTTGGTTCCCCTGAGTGCCTTGAAGAATGGTAGATCTTTCTTCATGGACTTGGCTAGAAACCGCGATAGGGCGGCGAGGTGCCTTGTGAGCTTCTAGACTTCTTTCACGGTCCGCGGGAAACTCATGTTGAGGATGGCTCTAATTTCCTCCGGATTCACTTCTATGCCGCGCTAGGGCACTATGAAGCCTAAAAACTTTCCGAATGTTACCCCAAATGCACATTTGCCAGGGTTGAGCTTCAACCTATGGGCCAGGAGTACCTGGAAGGTTTCCTTGAGATCCTGGACGTGGTCATCGGCCATTCTACTCTTGACGAGCATGTTATCAATGTACAACTCTACGTTCCTTCCAATCTGGGCCTCGAACATTTTGTTCACAAGGCACTGGTAGGTGGTGTCGGCATTCTTAAGGACAAAGGGTATGACCTCATAACAGTACATTCCCTGGTTGGTCATGAAGGATGTGTGCTCCACATCGTTCTGGTCCATCCTGATTTGATTATTGCTTGAATAGGAGTCCATAAAGCTCAGGAGCTTATGTCCGGACATGGAATCCACCAACTAATCGATCCGTGGGAGCGGAAAGCTGTCATTGGGACAGGCTTTGTTCACATCGGTGAAATCCACACACATTCACCACTTGCCATTACTCTTCCTTACAAGTAGATGTTGGATAGCCAATCCGGATACTGGACTTTCCTTATGAATTCGGTGTCCAGCAGTCTTTTCATTTCATCTCTGACGGCGATCAGCTTCTCGACGGAATGTTCCTGCACTTCTACCTGATAGGCTTGTGACCGAGGTCGATACCCAACTTGTGGACCATCACATCAACCGATATCTCGGGCATGTTGGCAGGGACCCATGCGAATACATCAAAGTTTTTTCTAAGGAAGCTAATGAGTTGGTCGTGGTGGGCTGTAGTAAGAGACCCGCCGATGTACGCATACTTCTCGGGCTCAGCGGGATCTAGTGGGACAACTTTGGTGGCTTCACCCGATTAGGCTTGCTACAACGTGGCTTCGTCATGAAGATCTAAGTCACCATCCACGCGGTTCGATGCCGTGAGGTTGACTTAGGATAGGTAGCACGTCCGTCCCACCACCCAATCGCTGAGCACTTCCCCGACTCCGCATGGAGTGGGAAATTTTACCTTCAAATGGGGAATCGAGATGACGGTCCCGAAGGCGGTGAGGAATGGTTTGTCCAGGATGGCGTTGTAGACGGATGGCAGATCGATAACGAGGAATGTTAATTCCTGTGTAGCAATGTGGGAGTAGGTTCCCATCGTGACCTCTAACTTGATCTCCCCCTGCACAGGCACAGGTTCGTTATCTAGGCCATATAGAGGGCCATTGGCTACTTTCATTCGGTTCCTTCTCAGTCCAAATTTAAAGAATGTATCAAGGTATAATAAATTTTAAGAGTTTTTATTATCAATAAAAACCCATTTCAGCTGGTAATCAATTATACCATCTAAAACAAGAGAAGATATGGTAAGGGGATCAAAAAGGGGGGAGGTTACATCCACCATATCATTGCTACTAAAACTATTGACGTCATCCTTATCCCCAACCCTCGCTCTCTTGTTGCTGGAAGCCTGCTCGAGTTGTGCCCGCCTACTGCCTTTGGCTGGTCCATTGGAGATAATATTGATCACGCCAACGGTCGTGTGGTTCCTCGAAGGCTCGCTTGCCTCACCCTTTGAGGCTGCGGGGGCCTGCTCCGAGCCCTTAACAAACCGTTTGAGGTGCCCACGTCAGATCGAATCCTCTATCACTTGCTGGAGAGTCTGACAGTTCTCTGTAGAGTGTCCCAAGCAACGGTGGTACTAGCAATACTTCGTCTGGTCCCCACCGCTGGGTCCCTTCGGCGCCTTTGGCCATTTGAAAAATTTCTCCTCCTGGATCTGCATCAGTATGTTGGCGTGAGTATTGTTCAGGGGAGTTAGGGATGTGGGCCTGTACTCCTTCTTGAGAGTGATTGTCATCGTTGTGTCTCTTCTTCCCAACGACTAGCCTCGATCCTTTCGGTGGTCTATCCACACGTTCGGGATGCCTAGTCTCGTTGGCCTTTTCCGTCGAGATATAAGCTTGGGCGATGGCCTTAGTTTCCCGGAAGGATTAGGGATGTTGATGCGTCAAGTGCTTGAAGAAGTCTCTCACGCCAACGTGGTGACAAAAGCGTTGCGTTTTAGCTTCTCAAAGAGATGGGGGGTCCAGCGCGCTTTAGCGATGAAGCGATTCAGAAACCGCTTTAGGCTTTCGTCCGACCTCTGACGAAGACGGACCAGGTGCCAAGGGTGCTTCTCCTCCCTATGGCTGGAGGCAAACTGATCCAAGAAGCAATCGGTGAGTTCGTCAAAAGAACGAATTGAGTTTGGCAGAAGGCCGTGGAACTGAAGCAGTGAGTCCCCTTTGAGAGTAATGGGCAAGCACTGGCACATCACAGCCTCGTTTGCTCCCTAGAGGGATAGGTGGGTGCGAAAGCTGTTGAGGTGGTCCATTGAATCCTTGCTCCCGTCGTTCCCCTCCAGGGGTTGGCATCTTGAACTTGCGGGGGAGCGGCTGGTTTAGGATGTCCATCGCGAAGGGTGATCGTCACAGGTCGGTGGAGGATCGGCCAGACTTTTCCGTGAACAGGTGATCCCACATCATCTTCACTTTCTCTTCCATCGGTGGGTTGGACCCTCTCCTCCACACGTTGATGACATCATAGAGCTCCGTGTGACTCCGCACGTCCTGCTGAGCGTGCTGGTCGCGGTGACTTCCTGCTCGGGGAGGTCGCACGCTGCACAAACCTGCGGCTATATGCCTTCTCTCGCTGTGAGAGTTTCGAGAGTTGCACCACTCTGGGCTCTCCTCCCAGTCGTCTCGGTTGGGACGACTTCCAACCGCAGTTTGGGCCCTGCTACCTGAGGCTGCCTGGGCCTTGGAGTCGTCAGGCTAATCTGGTCTGCCCTTGGGAGCTCTAGTGTGACGTCCTTCTTGCCAAGAAGATGACGCCTGGGATGTTTGGGGAGTAGCCCCCATCCACTGTGTTCCCGTTTGGTTGCAAAGGGCTTGAATCATCAGCCGCGTATCGGCCATCTCGGCGGCTAGCTAGACAAGTGTCAGGTTGTGGTTGCTCGTCAGCATGGCTATCCATGGTGGGGTCATCACCATGGGCTGCCGCGTCACTTGCTGGTGCGCTAGCTTTGTACTCTCGTGTTGACCATTTTGGTGTGGGGAGTTGAACGTTGGAGGGAGATGTTAAACTTTTCGTCGCGTTCCCACAAACGGTGCCAATGTTGCATCCCTGGTCTCGAGTTGTCGTATGGATTAGGGAGCCTTCGGATTCCTATTCTAGAGCGAATCTCGAGCTGATCTGGTTTCCGCCTCTGTGAACCTGGAACCTACACGATGCAAACTACAGGTGAAATTTCTTCCACCGAAAGCACTCCGACACCCAAATCAATTACCTCTTGCAATAAACGGAAAGGGAGCGCGCGCGTAGAGGCGCACCGGAATATGTAGAGCGTGTGGTGGAGTGTGTAATGTACAAGTGAGAGATTGATGAGCGTTTAGTGGGAGGCGTGGCTCCCTGAGTGCAATGCAGCAGGTGGCTAACTCTCAGTGCCTGAGAAGGTGAGATCTGGAAGATGGTTTTGGAGTTTAATTCGCGTGACGTAGAGTCAATTATCCAGGATCCAATCCCTTTCCCTGTAGAAGGAAAAGGATTTTATAGGCTCCCTGGACGGGAGTTTTGGGCGCGAGAATCCTTATTGCAGTGATTTGTCATCCGTTGCCCAGTGGCGGTCACCGGCATGTCTTTTGTTGCCTTGTGATAGTGGGGAGACCGTCGTGTCTCACATGCCATGCCTAGTTTACCTTTTGCGTCGGGATTGGCTGGAGAACTGTGGAGAGCAGTGCAAGCCACGGTGGGCAGCGCTGACCTCCTCCTTATTGGCTCACCTCCCCTGCGCTGCCTGCCTTTGCATTGATGAGCTGCAGGTGGCGTTTGATTGGTTGGGCGTGTTGGGCCGCCTCGTGAGATTTCCTTGCTTTTGGGTTGATTCAACCGTTAGGGTCGTTTCCCTTTAATTTGGGCCTCACGTCTCATGGGCCGCGTCAACACTGGACCTAACATATATATTAAGTTATATTTTAGCCACATTTTTCATA
>JAODPA010021716.1:0-12941 GCA_025585075.1 Nepenthes mirabilis | reverse complement strand
TATAAAAGCATTTTGGCAGAAAGGTTGACTACTTATCATATCACAAGAATAGTGACATATTCAACAGTGATATGAACAAAACAGTTGCAGAAGGTCATTATGTCTCAAAGCCGGCTGGAAATGGAGGCCAAACTGGCAGCGCCACAAGAGCGCAAAACGCTCTACTTGAAAGATGAGAAGCATTACCGATAAATACGAGGATTCGCCTCTTATTTAAAAGGAGAGAAACCAAATTGCCTCCATTGTATGCATAAACATTGGGCATCTAACTAAGAATGCAACTGCATTTCTAACTTACGACCTCCAGAGCAACTCTACAAAAATTCGGCATCGTCACTGCAGATTCACTGGGAAAATCTCGATACACAGTGATAAGTCAAAAATTAGAAATTAATGCGGTCTTCACCAGCTTCACGAATGCAACGATGACATGTATAAGAGATGAAGTTTAATCAAAAACCTACAAGAAAATGCAGGGCTGATGATATCTCTACTTGGGTTGCGTAGCACTTCTTGATCTGGAGAGAAAAGAACTACTGGCAAATAGCATCCGGCCATATGATCCCAAATTTGAGAACTTAGACATGCCTTCTGAAACAGGACTGTCGCTAGAATCCACGGGTTTGCCTCCAAACTTTGCAGCTTCTGCCATACCCTGAAGGTCCTGAATAAGTGAGGCTACGTTAGAAAGAGAAGCATCCGATCACCAAATTTGGATTAAAGAAGGTGTGGAAAGGGAAATAATGGAAGAGAAGACAATGCATTCGTTTTTTAAGGGTTCAAAAAGGAAGAGAACAAAGTTTATTTCAATTGCTTGGTGGTTTCGGATGGAAAAAAAACAAAACTTACTAATTATCATGTTCGTGATTCAAACGTAATGGCAGCTTATTTTCATTCCCAGCCAAATTTCACCAATTGCAGAGGAAACAAAAGTGGGCAAGGACGAAAGGGTTCGTTCAAGTTCCTACCTACTTATTCTGACTAAACATGGGAATATTTCCTTCCATTCTTCCCTCTTTTTCCAAATCATTCCATACAAACAAGTTGGGAGTCAAAAGGATTTACCTTCAGGCCTGCAGCTGAGACTGCAGTTTTCAAGGGCTGCTGAACCTGAATGAAAAACCATACCAGTGAAGTACGGGCTAGTTGTTGGATAAACATTCAGTTTCATGATACTTAGCATACGGCTAACATTCAGATTTACAGGTTAAGCACAAGTGGATACCTCATTTAAGCCATTAGAAGTGGAAGGAGAAGGGGGCTCAGACGACAATAGAGGAGGAAGAGAAGCAGTCTGTGAAACCACAATTGCAGACCAGTGAGAACATGTGAGCAGAACAAAAGAAATAAGATAGTACCCGCTCATGACAACAATTATTGCATCCCAATGATGGCTGGCAGATCTACAAGGATGCAAATGGAATCACTTTCAGGCATTTAAAATAAGAAAAAGAAGCAATATATCGTCACAAACTCATGCTTCCTTGTTCTTTAGCTAAACCCACCAGAAAAAATCACAAGAAACTCGTGCAATCCAAAATAAGACCTGGGCTAGCCATCTAGTTTCTATTTTGTCAACAGCCACTAAATGCAACACCTGCTGTTATGCTGCGTATCTTTAACACGTTATGGTTTCAGTTTCTCCCCTCTTTCTGCCTTAACCATTTTAAAGAGGGTGGAGGGGGAGTAGAGGTAAGGGTGGAAGAGCATACTGGCTCATGAGATCCCCATTTGTCTGTTTGAACCTACTAGTTTTCTCATGGTCTTCAAAGTCCCTTCACGCCAAAAAACCCACCCACTCATGCTACGGCAGACATCCCTACATAGTGATATCCTTCCCTATGAATCATTACATGGGTGCGAACTTCATAATAAAAGAAAACATAAATATTAATATATATATAAAAAAAACCAGAATACGGCATGCCATCAATCAGATCAATACCTCATTCCCTTCAATTCTATGAACTTGAGTCTCCTGGCATACAGGAAAAAAGATTAAACAGATTTCAGCATGGTTACCATTTAAAAAGCAAAACTGAATCACATATCCATAGAATCATTCATTTACCAGAGTCCGAACTGCATGACGGACAGATTCAATATTCACATGAAATGACCCAACATCTTCACGTAGTTGGGTGACCTAAACAATGTACATATTTCCATCAGATAATAGTAAGATGAAAACTATATGTCCGAACAACAAAAAGAAATGAATTAATGAATAATGGCGATAAATAGCCAATAATATAAAATATCGGCATAACCTCCTGTCCAATAACATCCTTCTGTTCAGCAACATCATCCAAACCACTCTCCACACGATCCATTTTTGAAGACAGATTACGTTTAGTGGCCTGCAACGCAAGCAAAACTCACAATGAGACAACAGAAATATATGTACTTCCATTATATGGTTGGGCCGTGATAAACAAATTATTACATGCAAATGAATTCATTAATGTGAAAGATAAGCTTCAAATATACTCTAGTTCTACCAAACGGGAAAAATCAAGGGGCAGAGGTGGAAACACCGCTGTTAGAGGCAACGGATAGTTACAGAAGAGGCCTGCATAATTTTCCTGATTAGTTAACGTTCATGTTTAGGGTTAAGCTGGAAAAGGCAGTTTGGTTTCGTTTTAGTTACTGTTTATTTTACAATAAGCCATGCGTTGTTTTTCCACTCCTATAGTTACTAGTGTCAAGAGATTGGAACAAAATGGAGCATCGCTTTATTCACGGCCAATAGCTAAAGAATTTTAAGAGTTATTGAATTTTTCCTGATTGGTTGAATTTTAATCTTTATGGTTATTCTGATAATTCTACTATTCAGTCTTGCTTCTTTTTTGTTTTGGGGGGGGGGGGGTGTTTCAGTAACATTTCTTTTCTACCAAACAATGGTTCATGGTAAAAATATTTATGATAGATAGTGACGTGTAAAAACACATGTAAGGGCAACAAGGATATTTGAATTCTGAAGGCATTATGCCAGTGGTCAGCTTCGAGCCATTTTTTCCACACTATGGATGAACTAACCAGGCACATTCACGAATATGCCTCAGTGAATGCTATTCACAGATAATATAGCACTAATTGATGATACAATGGAAGTTGTTAGTACTATGTTAGAACTAAGAAAGGAGACTTTGGAAACTAAGGTTTTTGAATTAGTAGATCAAAAACCAAATAAAATGATTGCAAGTTCAGTTCAAGTCACACCAATGGAACACGGGGCAGGTGATGGTAGGAAAGAAAAGCCTACAAAGAAGGACAATTAGAAATATATAGTGTCTATTGTGCTGAATGGAGCCATTGATGAAGATATTACTCATCGAATCAAAGCAGATTGGATGAAGTCAAAAGGTGCTTTAGGGGCGTTTTGTGACCGGAAAATACTACTCGAACTTAAAAGCAAATACTGCAAGATGACAATTAGGTAAATCATGTCATATGAAGCAGAGTGTTGAGAGGTTAAATATCAGAAGTCAAAAAAAGGTAGAGGCAGATATAAACATAATAAGATTGATGCATAGTCATACACTAGGGAAATTATGCATATGATGTAACGCAAGAAGTAGGAGAAATGGCAATAGAAGGAAAAAATGAGAGAGACACATCTGAGGTAGTTTGCTTATGTCATGCGAGATAAAAACCTTCTAGTGCACCCATAAGAAGGTGTGACTGTGTAAGAGGGATACAAAAAGCTCATAATAATAGTGGTATAATAGCTAAACCAAAAAGAAGTTGAAACAAACCATTAAGCATGATGTTACATATTTTTGAGCTGAAAAAAAAAAAAAGACCATAACAGAGCTGGATGCACAGTTTGAATCCACGTAGCCAATCTACTACCTTGTGGGAAAAAGGTTACCTTTGTTTGGTGTAATTATATGCCAAGGCATACCCAGGGTCACAACATGCATAGACTTGAATAAACAATGAAAACAAAATTTTACTTGCCCAAGAAAAACGACAACCAATGCGGACAACTATCCAGTAACCAGTTTCAGTTTGCATTCATATACTACACCTGTGCACCACACCTTTTTTAAATTCAATACAGCCATATCACTAGGAGGGAAACTTCTCACATTCTTGTGGTCCATCCCTCCACATATCGTATAGAATAGACTAGCAGCAACAAAGACCTCATAATTCAACACAACTCACTGTTCCATGACTGAGCCAGGTCTGGGCTCGAAACTAAAGTATAACAGCTCCCATCCTCATCTCTGATTTGAAGGATTTTGTGGACATCACTTCACTTTGATACAGCTTCTCCTCCTCCCAACCTCTGCACAGTGCACACCCTTCAGCAAACAAACACTAGTTGCTGGAGATGCAAAGCTATAGGCATCTACACTCTAAAAGAACGGCCATTACCAATGTATCAACAGAACTATTCCATTCATTTGGATTTGAGCAGGAAAGTAACAACAAAAGAAGAGTGCCTAGTCCCACATCTCCATCAATCAAAAATGCTCCATAAGTAAAACCATCTGAAATCCCAAAGACCACCAAACTTGCTTCTCAAATATCCTGCCCCAATCAAAGGCACTTTCCACCCAAGCAACATCCAGAACTGTAGCAGAGCATCAAAAAACTACAATGCAACTGCAAAGTGTTATCAAGATGTTGCCTCGCACTCTGTAGAGATGACATTGTCATCATGTGCCAGATAAAATTTCATCCTCGAGTGGAATCAATTCAACATGCATAACAGAGCTACAACCTCTGCTGATGTGCTAATATGTCAAGTTAACTCTACTTCATGGGCTTCACACAGCGTCACCCTAAAGATACCAGCTAGCATATTTCATAAAATATAATTTTCTCAAGTAAAGTGCACTTTCCAATAATTTTGACAGGTGAAGCAAAAGCAAAGGATTAAAGTTTGCTCATGGCAATTGACTTTTTTGAAATCGAGCAGGGGAGACTGAGTAGCTTTCTCCATGCATTTAAGCATAATATACCGTCAAACAGACGAGGAATGTTGATGTTCTTTTATTGATGCCTGTATTTCACGGATTTTATACACCAAACAAGGAATTTTCTTCTCTAAAAACCGAGAATAATTTTCGTAGTGGTAAATAATGTTCAAAGACAGAAGTACCAGAAATGCAGTAAATACACTAAATTGAGCAAAAATAAAACTAAAGAACTATGACAACAGACGTAGCATATCGGCAAATAGTATATGAGAAACACTCATAGAGCAAGTACAGCAATCTACAAATACCCCTTCAATGCAGACAGCATCAAGCCTAAGTAATCCAGGGGAGGGGAAAGAGAAGAAACTGAGAGGATAGGAAAAAACAGAAGGAAAACCAAGGGGAAGAAAATGAGAGATCAGGGGAGAGAGAAAAGTAGAGACCAAGGGGAAGGGACGGAAAATCACAATCAATCAAAGTTCATTCAATTCATACAACTTGCCGAGATCGATGAGTAAACTCCTTCGAGCTGTTTAGCTACAGCAGAGCAGGCATCTGATAAGCTACGCTTAGTTGCAAAAGACAGGTCAGGAAGTTTCCATCCCTGACAATATAGAAGCATAATCAATTACATCGTCAGCCACTTCAAACAGACAAGAACAATCAACACTGATCTACATATCAAGATTAAAGAAAAAAACAAAATAAATACATAAGTGGAGCTAAAAGGATATGCGAAACTAGGTTTACAGAATTAACACTTAATGGGTTGCATTCTCATAACCAATAATCAAGCATCCACATTGAATAATATATTTGGTACAAACACTTCTTTATTTATGAACAGAAAATGTAAAGAGAAATTGCAAAAAGACACTGGGAAAACGATAGACTAGAGATCTAAAGGTACACCCAAATGCTGGGGACATATTAAATACTATTTCAAAGATATCAGCATGGTCTTAACAGGAAACCTAAATTGCTTTGCATATAAAGAATTTCATGGGAGATTGAAGCCATGAGTTACATATGTTTCAATAACTGGGCAATTTTAGCCACCCTGCTCAAGATAAATGAGAAAAAGGCATTTGTAGCATTAACATGACGATAACACTTTAGCAAAACTGTCAAGCGTATCAATATGCAAATTCATATAGAGAACAGCCACAAGTTTGTAGAACTGAAAAACATGACCAAATACTGAGACAGAAGCCTAAAAAATTCACCAGCAAACTGACAATAAGCTACAAATACATATAACTACAAAATGGAATTACAGCACCTGGTAAAAAAGAGAGATTTGATAACACGAAATCTACAAAGTAGCATTATCTTCCAAAGTTTTCCAATTTCAGACACAATTGTACAGAACACCACCTTCAATACATGCAAGTATCCCAGCCTATGTTCTGTATAGTATATGGTGACTAGGTCATCTACCCACACTGTGTAAATTTGAACAATACCGTTATGATTATCAATTATCAAAATAATTACAGAAAGTACATAGGCAAATTTATGAGATTTTATACATGGTGCTACAACAGCATAGTTTTTTTGTTTGTACTTTTGACATAGGTTTGATTTATGTGCTTCTAGTTTCTTATGTATTGTACACGTTATTTGCAGAATAATTCTATCACATGTTGACCATCAATATTCTCAATGAATAAGTATTAATTGTCTGTAATAAGAGAAAAGGAAATGAAGCTGCATATTTAGGAGTTACATCATCTACAACTGAGAAATAATGCATTATAAAATATTAAAAATTAATTTCATTCACGTCTGTGGGACCTAGAGATACAAAATTCTAGCTAGTCCAGGCATCTGAGAAATGGCATGTGACATGTAAGCAGTTGATGAATAGATGTGACCCCACATGACTAAAATATGTGAAAAGATGAATTTGGCTTGAAACAAAGGCCTTAAAATTAAACAAGCTTTTAAGCAACTAATCTCAGTGGCTGTAGCTACAGATAAGCGTTATCAGTTATTGCTTTATATAGCAACCTACAGATCTATATGTAGAAGTTCCACAGATATCATTAATCGCAACTTGATGCAAATTAGAGAGACCAAACGACATAACTATATACTAGAAGAGTGGCAACTAGTCCAGTGGACTGCACACGTTATAAATATGATGACAAGCAATATCACTTTCTTCAGGAACGAGGATAGAGACCATTTACCTTCCACCAAACATAGCCATATCCAATAATTATTATAATGACGACTAGGCCATAGCGGCGGCCACCTATACATATTGAAATCAAAATCCATCAAAATCTTTGTAAGAACAAATTGACTGATAACAAACTTTAAACATAAGTAAAGACAAGGAATCTCATAGGAGTCACAATGAGTGAATAAATGAAAAACTAAAATCATCAATCTCAAAGTAATGATTAGCAAGACAACATAAAAACCACATTTATTTTGGCTCGGTAAACCACAATTGCAAATAGGATACAACTTGCTGATGGCAGAGAACCATAGAAGTCAACCTTAACAAAGTCTTGGCAGGAAGAAGAGCATTATCAAGCACCTCCAGTTTCCATTAAAAGGACAATAATTTAGGAAAGGAGCTCATGTAAGTTTGAGCCGTAATTCAATTAGCAGATTTGAGGCATAAAACAACCCAATTACAAATAAAAATGAATCCTCCCATGGAACGACAACATTAAGACAGCTACCTGTTGCACTGGAAGTCACAATTGTTACTGGTCTACTTGAAGACAAAAGCTGCAGCTCTTGCCTCAGGCTGTTCACCTGTGAAAATAAAAATGATAACTAACAACATGTTTACTTGAACTAATCTGGTTAGATTTATCTGAATACATAAGATGCTGTAATAACAACCAAAAAATTTAAAAAAAAAACGCACGCGTAAACATTGACGAGATAAGTCTTACAAATACGTTCACATGCACAAGATAAATGACTTCTATTATACAATCTGCTTCTTGACGAGCATTTCATAAAACATAGAATAAATCTGAGGAAGTAAAAGCAAAAACTTACTAGAAAAATAAGTCAAAGGACCAGAAGTTTTATTCCCCAAAAAAGTGCAAGTGAAAAAGGATCCCAAAGAGCTTTCAGTAGCCAACTACAGGGTTGTGATGTTTATCAAATGATTTCAAGTGACAGATATGTTTGCTTCCAGTGATTTAAACTGATTTAATTAAGTCTGAAACTTAAGAGATTAAGAAGCCATCAGATTTAAAAAGTGCTAAACTGTGTATAATAACATCGACGAAGTCTTCCCCACTAGGAAATGTCATTTATAATAACTATATGAATCTACTTCCACCATTCCATTTGGTTTAAGAACATCCTCTAAAAGTAGAAGCAACATATCTTTCTTTATCATCTTAATTTGATTTTTCCTTTCCCTTTCTTCTTCTCTCTAATCTCAAATAGATAACCTTTACTTACTAGCAAGTTGTTGCACCTACTTTTTAAGTGTTCAAGTCAACTTAAATGTTCGTTCCTCAATTTTTTTCTATGCGTGGATTCTAATTGGTTATGAATATGTCATATCTCTTAAAGTAATACAATTTATCCACCTAAACATTCTCATCCTTGTAACATTTAGTTTTCATATATATTTTCCAATTACCAAATATTCTAATCCAAAAAATATAGATGGTCTAATGTATGTCATAAATTTTTTTCTTATAATTCATTGTTTTCTAATCACAAATTTCTCCAAATTAACCAACCTATGTAATCCTATAGAATAAATTGTTATCAATTTTTTCATTCTCTTGCATTACATATCCAAAGTAACGAAATATATTATTTGAAAGAATCCTACAAATCATAAATTTAATTTGTTCATTATTTTATGATAAAACTGATTTGTTCAATATTCCATCTACAATTACTGAACTAATGAAATCTGTTTAACCAATACTTATCTTGAAGACATTACATTCAGAAGCCTCTACAAATCACTAATTTTATTCGTTCATTATTTTTTTGAAAATGGATTTGTTCATTATTCCATCTACAAACTGAACTCATGAAATCTGTTTTACCAATAATAATCTTGAACACATTAGATTCACGTGCCTCAATTGTAGGAGGGATAGATGGAAGCATGGCATGTGATGCCTTGAGATGGGCAAAGATGGAGTCAGTGGGATGGATTGGTGGTGGTGGTGATACCTGTAATGTCTGAGCTAAAAAAATGAGGTGAATTATTAAGGATAATTGCAATGTTCAGACAAGGCCCTAAATATAATCTACATGTTGATGGCACCTGATGCACACATGAAAGGAACTCGTGCATGCCTAACGGAATTCACCGGGCCTGAGAATGCTAAGGGGCACTCGTGCATGCCTAACAGTAGGAGTCACGTATGAGGAGGCGCTCATGCACCACCCTCACACCCATTGATGGAAACATCAATATCAGGGCCTTTAATACAAATATTTTATAAAACTATAACAATATCATAATATATTTCCATATTAGCCGATAAAGTCAATATATCAACCGATACAACCCCATTAGTTTATAATTTCTAGATTTTTTTCCCATCCAATATATTTGATACCAATGGGTATTATCCAATATATCCAATACCAATATATATTATCCGATAGATCAAATACCAATATGACTAGAACCAATACCGATACCAATATTTTCATCCATATTGCTTGATGGCACACATACGTCTATGTTTATGCAGTAGGTTTCTGCCTCTTTTCAATCCATTTTTCTGATATTATGAGAAGTAAGAGGAAAATAGAGAGGAGAAAAGGAAAGACAATATGGAGCAAAACCTTCAAAATTCTTCAGAATTAAGTTAAGGTTAGTGAATTTCAAGTATAGTTTTTCATCCTTTCGCTGAAATTTCTGATTTTGTTCTTCTTGATTATCCGAAATCTGCGACTCATATTTTCATATTACATGCAAGGGTTCATCTATATATTCCTATTGATATTTGGATTGCATACACGTCCCTTATCTCATATTTTGAAGTATAACGTTCAGGATTATGATAAATGTTAAAAATGCTAAAATTTCTAAACATGTTTCATAAACATTTTCTCCTTGTTTCTTTCAAAATGATCCATTATAAAGAATCGATAGAATTTATATTTGGCATGTTACTTTATATTAAGCAAAAAGGAAAAAGGTAGTATGATGGGCATCCCATAGGTTGCAATAGAAATAAGGCTACGTCAATGAGGAAAAATATGTAGATAGACCTCTCCATGGGTTTTAAGTAGTAAAGTAGTGCCCAAGTTTAGGAAAAAAATATATACGTTGACATTCATATATTCAGCCCTAGTCAGTGAAGTTTATCATTAACCTTTGGTTCATTATTCTTCCCATGCATATTCTCAATGACGATGTTTATTTTCTACCTCATTTAATTACTTGATGAGTTTTTAATTCACCTTATATTGTCACCACTTTTTAGATTAGCAAAATTTAATCACTTAGATATCTTGGACATATAGGTGTTTATTTTTTAAGGTTCATGTGAAAAGAATGAAAATTATGCATTTTAATATTATTGTTGAGAAAAACAATCTAAGTATTTTAAGTACAATTTGATATGTATAAGTTGATGCAGCATAGCCAATGCCGTACATTGTTTTGGTTTTCTCGCATTGTTTATTTGAATGGATTTTTTTATAGTGATATTGCTGCAGTATTATATGGTTAAGTAGGTTCCAAAAGTCATTGGTCAAATGAAAAAATTTGACTATATCATGGGACGTAAAAAACCTGATGCTGTTTAGGAGTCAAGAATGTTACCGGTCTCATTGCATCTGCCACCCCGACATCACCACCACAACTGAGAACCCGTAAAAGCTCGCGCACAACACATCCTCCACGTAGATACCGGGATTTCATATAGTATTTTAGGGTATTTCATTTAGAGTATTGGTATACTGTCATTATACACAGCATTATTATACTGTCATTTGGTATATGGTCATTTTAGATTCAGTTCTGTTAGGCTTATTGTCATTTGGGTATACTGTCAATTGCCTTATTGCTCTGTTAGGCACAACATTAGTCGGTTTGGCTGATTCAGCTCAGCCCACGTGAGCCCACGTGTTGTTGGCCATATGTAATGCCAGAAACAAACAGAATGGAAACAGAAAAGAATTATCACTCAGCTCTCTGTACTTCTTTCTCTCTCTCTCTCTCGAATCTTCCTTACTGTTCATCGTCCTCATCCCTCTCCCCAGAACTCCCCTTCCCTTCACTTCCACAAGAAACCAGCATCAGCTGCTGGAAAATCGGCCGATATTGTTGTGGTTGCAACAGTCAAGAATGAATTTTTATGCAACATTGTGTTACAAATTTTTGGGACATAAGCTTGATTAATTTTATGTTGGTAATCCATGTAGTGACAATGCCCATGGTGGCGGTGGCTGATATCCAAGGTGTTGGGAGGTAGTACCAAAAATGGACCGCGACACCCAAATAGCTTGAACCATTTTTTTTCTATTTTGGCCCATGATGAAAGCACCATTGCTAGAGGACCGGTCAGTTCCTATCAATATTTGACTTTTCCTTGCAAACAAAATTGTTCAAGAAGGAAATACAAGAATAGCTTCAACCCCAACTTTTTCATAGTAAAAAAAAAGTTTCCTGTTACTGTGAAAGCATGAACACTATTTTCCAGTAGAAATCAGATCAGGTGGCAAACCTGGGACGATAAAGCGTCATATTTTGGCTTGCTAGCTGATGAAGCAGAGTCATTTTGTCTAGTTGGCTTCAAAGCAATCTGCAGGATATTAGAACAAATATGTTGTAAATCAACAAACACAACATAGACATCAAAACAGTTATTTTGTTAGGTAGGGACAAAATTTAAGTTGTCAAGTCCAATAAATGCACACAACGCAACTCAGCATGGAATGACGGGAACTTCAGAAATAAAATAGTAAAGACAAGCAAGAGACAAAGAAGCTGCACTTTAAAAATACATAAACAATGAAAAAGGCTACATAGGCACGCCATCAAAAACTATAGCAGCAGCAATAACTAAAACCAAGCATCAATTTTTTATTTTTATTTCTACCACGGATATGCACTACATGCGCCATGTTAAATTCACACCTTTAAGGCGCCTGAAACAAAATCAGAGATGCTTGGCATGCGCCCTTCTTTTGCCAAGACCGACCCCAGGATACCTGCAGTTAGAATGGTTGTCATTAACAACACTGACAATAAAATCTAAATTGGAGACAATATTATATCTAATAACTTATTCCCAATCATTAAATACTTGATCACTTGTATAATTCCATTTGCACATCAACACAGACTTGTACTTCAATAAACTCTGACCCTAACACACTAAATGTTGTTGTGTGATTAAGATAAAAACCCTAACCCAGTAAGGATAAACAAATAACTCGTTTATTCACCATCCCAAACGCTGATCCATCACCAGAAATTCACATATACTCATTAAACAGAGATATTACTCGATAAAATTGGGCATGAGGAAACAAACATCATAAACGTAGACGGAGACAAAGAATGATGGAGATAAACCTGCACCAACGAGGATAGTGAGCTTCCCGAGGCCCAGAGCCATAGCCGGCGAAACCAAGCAAAAGCCCTAATAATTCTGCTAGAATCGATTAGACAATAAAGCAATAAACAAGAAAAAGAATCGAGGTGTTCATCTCGAATAGGAGCGAAATTTTGACTGTTGCTTGGAGAAAGGGCTTCCTACGGTTTTTTTCTTCACTCTGCATCTACCGCCTTCATCTAGGTTGGTTGCTGTCGATCGAACTGGGAGACTGCAATCCTCTGTTTGATGTGTCAATTAATAGTTGCATAAAATTAGGTAAAAGCAATGGTAAATAAAATTGGTTTATATGACAAAATTATTTAAATTTTAAAGATTATTTAAATTTTGTTTGTTTGGTTTGAAATTAAAATCGATGAATATATATTCTTATTATAATTAGCACGAGTTGAAAGCTAGTAAAATGATCTACTTTATACCGATA
>JAODPA010021705.1:0-12941 GCA_025585075.1 Nepenthes mirabilis | reverse complement strand
CTTTATTAGAGTATTTTCTTTTTTGGAGTAGTAATTTAAATTTTTATACTGATAAAACAATGTCTCCCGCAAGAAAATAAAAATCAACTATTCAATACGATAGAACTCGACATACCAAAATTAAAGGCCACATATCCTTTTTATTTTGTTTTAACTATCTTTAATAGTGAAAATGTGACCGAACTGATTATTTTCCCTCAAATAACCTCCGTCATTAAAATATATAGCTAAAGCCTATAAGAAAATAATATAAATATCTGCAGAAAATCGGACAGAATTTTCTTTAAAATTAGACAAAAATCCAATACAAACAACCTAAAATTTACACAACCTGGACAAACATGCAAATAAATAGACTTTCACATTTATTCATTACACAAATATAGGATCAACAAAACGCCATAATGTCCATGACTCCAAGACAACGCATCCTGTCCACTATATCGGTTCAAAAAGGGAGATGCCAACTAGGAACCTATACAAGTCCAAGATCAAAAACACGGAAGCAAAACTAAATTCATAAGATAGTCCTACGGAAGCAAAAACAGTAACCCAACATAAAGCATAATATGCCATGACTGTAATTACAAAAACTCCATCCACAAAATTAGTTATTTACATTTACTATTAACAAACTCCCAAAAGTTCTTCAAAAGGTTTCAGATCTTCTCAAAGCTTCTTTAGCTAAACTATTTCTTTACTTTTTCTCGTCAAGTAGCAGCTCTACGGTCTCATCTGGATGAAAAAAATAGAAAAGTGAGCCGAAATCTAATAAGGTACCATAAAAGTATGCAAATGAAATTCTTTATACAAAATATCACTATAATAGAAGCAAATCCATGCGAATATCAAAGAACAAAAGGTACATGAAAAAAGTGAGAAAATCGTTAAGCATTATAAAAGCATGTCAGAAGTTATAAACAAATTTCAAACTTCACTTATTTTTCAAATTAAACTTTATTATCCGGAAAGACCTAAACTAGTAAACCCTACTAGCCGATGGAGAAAATAATCGAGAATAAATTATATTCACTCCACGTAATCTAAGGCCAAAATCTGAATAATCTCATTTTTCAAATTTCAAGTTCTAAAATTTCTATCCTCCAAATTTAACGCCCCGAGAAGAGACGGATCACGTATCATTCCATAGATGGAGTTATCTTGATTACCACCATAACGTTTTAAGGTATACCGAAAAACCTTACTTGACTGTACGACAATCCTATGTCCAATTTCTTACTGATTTACTTAACTAAATGTATCCTTATTCTTAATTCCTTAATCTTAACTCATCATGCCTCAAAAGTCAAATTAAACTCTTACAAATAATCCTTTAAATGGTTATTAATACTCTCAGAAATTTTAATAGTATAATTCTTTTTCAAAACTCTAAATAAAAATCGTCTAACAAACTTAACAATAGGTCAATTAACATTTCTATCTCATTTCTCAAAGTTCAGAAAAAACATCCTCAAATTTTCGAGCTAAGGTTTGCAACAAACCGTCTAGACATAAAATGAACACAAAACATGAGACAAACAATGAATTCGAAACCACAATTCATAATAATCATATAAAAATATAAAATCTAACCGAGAAATTATGAGCAACATGCATTATTTGTGACAAAGTTTAGGGGATGAGGGTTTTAGAACATAAATATCAAAATAGAGATGTCAAAAAGAGGTGAAAACGAAAAATCCAGTTGGAGATACACTTGCCTTCGCCCGATCTATAATTTTCCTTACTCTGATTAGACCGAAATTGGCAAAGAAATCATTCCCTTTTTCTTTCTCCTCCTTCCTCCTTTGCTGCTCTCCGTGATCGTGCTCCAAATCTTCTCCCCCTTCCCTTTTTATAATAAAAACAAAGTCAGGTCGGTGGAAAAAATCGCACTCACGCTCGAGTGCCTAACGAGCACACATATACTAGAATTAGCACCCTCCAGCTCGCTCAAGCCAGCGGCGTGCACGGACTTTTTCGAAGCAATCTGTTTTTTACGCTTACTGCTATAATAGAATAGGTTCTATCCTTTAAGACCCTCCATTAATGACATATAAACTCTAACGACTTAGTAATCAATACATAATAATTAATTAATGATTCTATAGAAATTTTGACAGAGTTTCCTCTACAACTAAATGAAAACCAAAATACAGCCTTTCAATAATAACCTATACATAATGGTCAAATATCAAAAACACAAAATTTTAACGCTTTCACATTCTCAGCAGATTCACAAACATCCATAAATCCATCACTACTCATCCACAAAGAATAATCATCATTCCTTCACAGGATCACAAACCAATACAGTAATCTTAGTTACTATATTGGATCGTGAGAGATTCCATCTAACCTGCATAACCCAAGAACATACCTGCGGAAGCATACTATGCTATATTACCACATACATCCACATCATATCGTAGGTTTACAATATTTAGTTAAAACATAAATCATACATGCACATACGTTAATACAACTACTATACTATACACTAGTCTTCAAAATCAACTTTTTCTGCAGATAATCTCTATTTTCACTCCTTTTCGTCAGGAATTAGTTCGTCAGGGTCATCTAAGGATAAGTAAACAACAGAGGGGTGAGTGGGAAGCTCAGTATGGTACCTTAACAATAAAAATCAATAATAGTTTCATATAAGGAAATTATAAGAAAAGAGTGGAGAACGAAATACATGTAATAGTGAAAATAATGCAGGACATAAATAAATGCACACTTATGTAACGTAATCGTATCTTTCTTATGTTCGTTTTATTCTTTCTTTGACGTATTTTCTTCCCATTTAACTTCTACTTATCTTGAGGGATCAAGGCTAGTAGACCCTACTAGCTAATGAAGCAAATAATTGAGAATAGATTGTATTTAGTCTATACAATCAAAGGCCTTAGTTCATATTCATGCATGCATCATTTCATGTGTCTTTCTCATCATGGGGATCATCCTTTCATATTCATAATTCTTGGTTCTTTTTTCTCATTGTACAACGCCTCGAGGACAGCGGACCACATATTACTCCATGGACGCAGTTATCCTCGATTACCACTGTAATTTCCCAAGGCTTCCCAAGAATACCACCCACTTCACTTAAGCGGCCAGGACACGTGGCCAGAGTATCCTTAGGTCTCCGCCATGATATTTATGGTAGGCCAGAGAATGTTACCTGTTGAACAATCCTTGGTCCAGTTTTCTTATTACTTTTTACTTAATCTTTAATTCTTATTTCTTAAAATTTTTATTTTCATTTATTAATGGCCTTTTCAAATTTTTCTTCATAACAAAGATTTTATTCCTCAGTTCTTGAGGCCATCTCCTTTACTCTTTTAATCCTTTAGTCAATCCTCCGTGATATTTTACAGTATAACTTTAATAATAATATAATTAATACGTCCATTAGTTTAAAGACTTTACAATATAATATACCCATATCTCCCTTTTATTTTTCTCCACATTTATTTTTCATATTTTTCATGTTAGGTCTCGGATGAACAGTACCTGAAAGTGTATTCAGATGCAGTACGCAACATTTACACTAAAAATGACCGCACTATGCACAATACATATGAATAATCATACATTTAGTCATAATATCATGAGAAAAATGAAAAACATAGGGTATTATATACAAATATTAAAAGAGAGAGATTTTAGAGTAAACTAAAATGGGTAAAAACGAAAATAAACGATTAGGGTACACTTGTCTTTACCCGTTCTACCATTTCTCCAACTACCTCGAGCCCAAAATCGAACCCGGAAAGCTTCGTTTGGCCGCTTCTCCTTCGCGTGGCTACCCATACTCTCATGCCGACCTCCACCGCGCACACTGCTCGGCTCCTTGGGCCGCTAACCACACCCTCGCCGCACACTCGCCGATGCCACACCCTCCTCGCCGCTGCCGCCTTCCCTGGCAAAACCCTCCACCACGCCGTGCCTGTAGTGAAATCCTAACCCTCACTCTCACTCTCCCAATACTCTCTCTCCCCAAGACTTCCTCTTCTCATATTTCCTGTGACGGAACAGATTTTTTTTTTTTTTGCATTCTGCCAACGGCCTCCCGGAGCTGATTCCAGGGTTTCGATAATCTGGTCCACCCCAGTCGTGCCTAACAATTACAGGATCACAGATGCCATCTAAGACCCATACACGATTTCCATAAAATATGTAAGGAATCCAATCTATTAATCTGTCGAAGTATTTACCTTCATACCCATAAAACTCATTTATGCATACATAGTCATAAAAGTCCAATTACAAAAATTCATATATTTCAACCAAATCATTACAATAAAACTACTTCTTCTGGGTAACTTCAAAATGTGCTTCCGAGTCCTTAGAGTCATTCGGACGGAGCTCTAGTCACTCTATCTCGTCAGGCGCGAGCTCTATATTTTCATCTGGATGAAAAAACAGAAAACATTGAGTCGGAGCTCAACAAGGTACATACAGATCTTCCGTAAAGCGTTTATGCTATAAGGCCGACACAGATACATATACAACATGAATATTATAAAATAACAGTTGACCAGAGCATGACATATACATAATGCAAAGAAGTCAGGAAAGCCGGAGCAGTTAAATTCTGGAATTCGAGATAGAAAACAAAGTCGGTCTTATTATAAAAATTTCTCTTCTCTTTTATTTTTATCGGTAAAGGACATCGCTAGTGAATGGGACAATAATCGAGGATAGATTGTACACATCTCCTCACAATTATGGCACTTCCTCATTGTACAAACCTCGAGAACAGCTCTCACTTCCTCATTGTACAAAGCCCCGAGGACGGCTCTCACTTCCTCCTTGTACAAAGCCCCGATGACGGCTCTCTTTCGTTATCCTCGATTATCGCCATAATATTTTAAGGCATGCCGGAAAACTTTATCTCTCAGTGCTAAAGTCCGATCTTATTCATCTTTTCATAAGGCCGGTTTACTTTTTCTTTAGTTCACATTCCGAACAAGCATAAAACTTTCGGTCATCATATTACAAATCCGATTTCAAATGCATTTTTCTTATTCCGGTCAAGTAAAAAGACTTTCAGTTAACATGAAGTAGATTTTAAATCCATAAATCTCATTCTGATCAACACTTCTTTATTATATCATTATGACTCAAAGCCGGTCTACTTCTTCATTTTTATACAATTCAAGTTCAATCATAAATTGAGTAGAAAACGGAAAGCAAAAAGCAGCAAGCATGAATTAACCGTGAAATTAAAATCATATTTTCAATCCGATCGTAAAGCAAGCATGACGTCAGAGATACAGCTTATCAAACAGTAATTAAAATGACAAGTCTGATATACTATGTGCTGAAGCATTTAAATTTGAAAAGAACACTTGCAATTTTTTTCTTAAAGTTGGGACTTGAAAACAGAAGTAAAATTTGAGTTTAAAAAGGGAAGGTACACTTGTCTAAATGTTGACTGCCCACTCCGACTAACTTGAAGCTTTTTATCCTTCTTCACTCCTTACCCTCCTTCCTCGCCAGCAATTTCACACCCATCCCTCAATTAGAGCTCAGTATATAAAAAGAAGGGATTAGGTGGAGTAAGTGGGGTGGGTTATCTACTGGGTACTTTCTTCTAAAAGGTCAATGGGGTAGTTCACTTGCTCTAATTAAATTCGGATCTACTTGAGATCCAACGAACTTGGTCATTGCCTTTAGTTTTCCCTTTATCCTGGTAGATATTTCTGAATTCGGAAGTCAATTCTAGCTGGTCAATATTTTTTTCAAAGTCGATCAACCTTTCTATTGGTCAACTTTTTCGGTCAACGCCTCTTACTCTAATTCGGCCAACTTTTACTCAAAGCCGGTCAATGTTTCTTTTCTCTTATTCAAGGTCGGTTAACATTTCTAAAAACCGATCAACCCTTCGGTCAACCTTTCGGTCAACATCTTGACACCGGTCAACATCTTAACACCCGTCAACATTTTGACGATGATTAATATCTCGACATTGGTCAACATTTTGACGCCGGTCAATATCATGACACCGGTCAACATTTTGATTACCATTAATTCCGGTCTTATAAGGTCACTTTGGTTTATGTCGAAATCAAAACACTCCGATTTTTTAGTAATAATATTTTACTTTGATTTTAAGCTTCTTTGATTTCGGGATCTCACAATTCTCCCATACTTAAAGAAATTTCGTCCCCAAAATTTAAATGAAGTCACATACCTTAATCAAACAAGTGGGGATATTTGCTCCAACTTTCTTCTTCTCGTTCCCAGGTAGCTTTCTCAAGTGATTGATTTCTCCAGAGTACCTTCACTAGAGGAACCATCCTTGTTCGCGGCCTTTGCTCTTTCCAGTCGAGAATTTGCAGTGGCTCCTCGACGTAGGATAAATCCTTATTAATTTCCAAGGGTTCGAATTCAATTATGTGTGTAGGATCATAAACATACTTCCGGAGCATGGATCATGGAACACATCATGTACTTTGGTCAGACTTGGCGATAGTGCTAATCGGTAAGCTACTTCTCCGATCTTTTCTAGAACCTCAAAAGGACCAACAAATCGTGGCTTGAGTTTACCCTTCACTCCAAAATACAATGTTCCCTTGGATGGGGAGACTTTCAAAAAAATAAAATCTCCTATCTCAAAGTTCAATTCTGTCATCCTTTTATCCACATAGCTTTTTTGTCTACTTTGAGCGATCCTCAAATTACTATGGACCAGTTTTATTTTCTCAGTCGTTTCCTCTACGATTTTCGAATCCAAAATCCTTCTATTTTTGATTTCTTCCCAGTGAATCGGCGACCTGCATTTTCTTTCATATAGATCCTCAAAATGTGTCATGTCAATACTAGTCTGATAATTATTATTATAAGCAAATTCTGTCAGTGCCAGGTAAGTATCCCAAGTGCCTTTCATTTCTAATTCAGAAGCCCTCAACATATCCTCAAGAATCTAGATAGTTCGCTCAGACTGGCCATCCGTCTGAGGGTGATAAGCAGTACTAAATTTTAATTCAATCCCCAGTTCTTTATGTAAACTTTTCCAAAACCTTGAGACAAAACGGGGATCCCTATTAGATACAATAGAAGCAGAAATTCCGTGTAATTTTACGATCTCGTTCACATATAACTGAGCTAGCTTATCACATGAATAAGTCATCCTGACTACCAAGAAGTGGGCTGACTTTGTCAACCGGTCAACTATAACCCAAATGGTGTCGTGATTCCTAGGAGTCCTTGGCAGACCCGATATAAAATTCATAACAATATCTTCTCATTTTCAGCTCAGAATTAGCATTGGTTATAACAACCCAGAAGGTTTTCTCCTTTCCACCTTCAATCGCTAACACACGAGGCATTTTTTCACATAGGCCATGATGACCCTCTTTATATTCCTCCACCAGAAAGTCATCTTCAAGTCTTGACATATTTTATTTGTTTCGGGGTGGATGATATATCTAAACCGATAGGCTTCCTTTAGAATCTTTTTTTTTAACTCCTTATCATCTGGCACATATAATCAATCTCTGAACCACAATACTCCGTCCGTTCGGATATTGAATTCAACTTGGGACTCCTTACTCAAGTCACTTGCAATTTCTATAAGGAATAGTCATTAACCTGCTTTTCTCTAACTTCACTAATAATCTCAAGCTGGATCTGAAGATAAGACAGAATCATCCTATTGCCCTTAGCATATCACCAGACATCACATTGTTTCAGATAGTCTAATAATTTTATTTGCTTGATTTGCAATCGAGCCACAATTCCTGACCATCAACTTAATGCATCCGCAACCACATTGCCCTTTTCAGGCTTATACTGCATCTCACAGTCGTAGTCCTTTAATAAATCAAACCACCTCCTTTGCCTCATATTAAGCTCCTTTTAGAAAAACAGATACTTAAGACTTTTGTGATCAGAATGCACAAGAAATTTTTTACCATACATAAAATGCCTCCAAATTTTCAAGGCAAACACCACAGCAGCTAACTCTAGATCATGGGTAGGGTAGTCCTTTTCATGTATCTTTAGTTGTCTAGACCCGTAAGCTACCACCCTACTGTGCTCCATCAATACACATTCCAAGCCTGCTTAAGAGGCGTCTCAGTACACCTCATAGCCTCCTGTCCCTTCTGGAATCACCAATACTGGAGCAGTAGTAAGGCGACCCTTTAACTCCTGAAAACTCTGATCACACTCCTCAGTCCATTCGAATTTAACTTCCTTCTTCAGTAATTGAGTCAGGGGTATAATAATCTATGAAAAATTTTCCACAAATCGCCGGTAGTAACCTGCCATGCCCAGAAAGCTTCTTACCTCGGTTACAGAAGTCGGCCTACTCCAGTTAGTAACAGCCTCTACTTTCTTTGAATCCACAGAAATACCACCATCGGAAATTACATGTCCCAAGAGCATCACCTTCTTTAGCCAGAATTCACATTTTTTCAACTTAGCATACAACTTTTTCTCATGGAGCACTTGAAGTACTATCCTTAGATGAGTCTTATGCTCCTCATAGTTCCTGAAATAGATTAGAATATCATCAATGAAAACCACCACAAATTTATCTAGATACTACCTGAATACTCTATTCATTATATCTATAAAGGCAGCAGGGGCGTTTATAAGCCTAAAGGGCATAACGAGGAACTCATAGTGGTCGTATCTCGTCCGAAAAACAGTTTTAGCCACATCTTCTGGCTTAATCCTCAATTGATGATAATTGAACCTTAAATCAATCTTTGAAAATACTCGAGATCCTTACAATTGATCAAACAAGTCATCAATACGTGGCAGAGGATATTTGTTTTTAATCGTGACTTTGTTCAATTCATGATAATCAATACAAAGCCGTAATGACGCATCTTTCTTTCTTACAAATAACACCGGTGCTCCCCAAGGAGACACACTCAACCTGATAAAACCCTTGTCTAATAGCTCCTATAATTGTAATCTTAGCTCCTTTAACTCAGTAGGGGCCATTCTATAAGCGGCCTTAGAAACTAAACTGACGCCGAAAACGATAGAGATCTCAAATTCAATCTCTCGATGCAGAGACAATCCAGGCAACTTTTCAGGAAATACATCCTCAAAATCACAGATGACTAAAATATCCTTAGCCGGCACCTTATGACTTCCAGTGGTGCAGGTATAAGCTAAGTAAGCTTTACATCCGCTTCTCACCAGATGTTTAGCATGCAAGGCCGAGATCAACACCGGTATCTCCTTCTTGCTAATGCCTTGGAAGAAGAAGGTTTCTATCCCATGGATGTTAAAATAAACCCACTCCATAAAGTAATCAATGGTGGCATGGTTTTTAGCTAGCCAATCCATCCCCAGAATCACGTCAAAACCTCTCATGTTTAGTAACACCAAATCTACAATTAAGCATTGCCCATCTACTTCCATTACGTATCCGGGATATACAATATTAGTAATTATGGGAAATCCGGTAGGGGTACACATAGACAATTCATAATCCAATATGTAAGGGGTAGTGGCAATAAGGCACGCAAATTGTAGAGAAACAAAAGAGTGGGTAGACCCTGAGTTAAATAAGATAGATGCAGGGACTCCACAAACAGAAAGGTACCTTCCACAACATTTGGCGATACCTCCGGTTCCTAGTTAGTCACTGCAATGACCTTATCCAGAATAGTGTGCTTTTTCTCCTCTAGTCTTAAGCAATCCTTGATCAGGTGGCCTTGCTATCGGCATTTGTAGCAAGCTCCTGTAATCCGACGGCACGCCTGCCCCGGATGTATTCTCCCACGGGTGGTGCAGTGCGCAGTCGACGTCCTTGAATCAGCCATCGACTGAGCCGGCACAACAACCTTTTCTTTTTAGTCGTCCTTGTCTTCTTGGATGATCCAAAAGATCCCCCAACAGATTCGCCACTCACGCCTGCACGGCTAGCTGCCCTTTTTGCGTAGAATTTCTATATCTCCACTTCTTTTTTGTAAATAACTACCCTATCCCATATATCGGCATACGTCTTAAGTTTTAATGTGGATAGTTATTTTCGGATATAATCCCGCAGTCATTGTTGAAATTTCTTCGCCTTTCTCAATTCATCTTCTACATAATGAGGCGAGAATCGGGATAGCTCGGTAAATTTAGCATCGTACTCAATCACCGACATACTCCCTTGCCTTAATCTCATGAATTCCATCTCCTTTTGATCCCGGAGACTGGATGGAATGTATTTCTCCAGAAAAGTTTTCTCGAACATATCCCAAGTGATCATCTCATCGGGCACTCCTAGCGCTCTCTTCCTCATACCCCACCAACTATCCGCTTCGTCCTCCAACTTATACACGGTGAAAGTGACCTCCTCCTGATCCATACACCCAATTACTGTAAATATTTTTTTCATCCTCTTTAGCCATATATCAGCTTTTGCCAGATCGGGTTTCCTTAAAAAGCCCAGCGCTCGCTCCGCCGTGAACCGATCATACGTGGTTGGAGCCAAGATGGCCGGAGTTGGCTCGGTCGCAAGGGCTGGAGCCATATGCCTATGCTCAATAGACTCCACTACGTTGGTCATTCTTTTCAATAAATCTGTATAGGTGGCCTCCCGATCATAGAGTATATTATAGCCATTCCTTCTTCCTCTTCCACTAGCCATCCTAAAATCAAAATAGGCACGATATTATAATCCTAGAAAATATCCATCATCTTGTTAAAATTGAACTTAGGCTAGGTTCCAAGCTTCTTTAGAACTCTAGTCGCCTAAGTTACCTAGGCCTACTTCTTACGAAAATTCAGTACGAAATTCAAACCTACACTTCCGTACCTTTGATCGATTAATTCCTAAGGTATCTCATCTCTCTGATACTAATTGTGACAGAATGGATTTTTTTTTTTTTGCATTCCACTAGCGACCTCCCGGAACTAATACCAGGGTTTCAGTTATTTGGTCCGGGCCGGTCGTGCCTACCAATCATAGGATCATAGATACCATCTAAGACCCATACACAATTTCCATAAAATATGTAATGGAAGCCAATCTATTAATCTGCCAAAGCATTTACCTTCATATCCATAAAACTCATTTATACATATATAGTCATAAAAGTCCAATTACAAAAATTCATATATTTCAACCAGATCATTAAAATAAAACTACTTCCGAGTAACTCCAAAATGTGCTTCTGAGTCTTTAGAGTCATTTGGACGGAGCCCTAGTCACTCCATCTCGTCAGACACGAGCTCTATAGTTTCATCTGAAGGGAAAAAAACAGAAAACAGTTAGTCGGAGCTCAACAAGTTATATGCAGATCTTCCATAAAGCGTTTATGCTGTAAGGCGGACATAGATACATATGCAACATAAACATTATAAAACAACAGTTGACTGGATCATGACATATACATAATGCAAAGAAGTCAGGAAAGCCGGAGCAGTCAAATTCTAGAATTCGGGACAAAAAATAGAGTCGATCTTATTATAAAAATTTCTCTTCTCTTTTATTTTTATTGGTAAAGGACATCGCTAGCGGAGGGGCCAATAATTGAGGATAGATTGTGCACATCTCCTCACAATTACGGCAATACCTCCTTGTACAAAGCCCCTAGGACGGCTCTCACTTCCTCCTTGTACAAAGCCCCGAGGACGGCTCCCTTTCGTTATCCTCGATTACCACTATATTGTTCTAAGGTATGCCGGAGAACTTTATCTCCCAGTGCTAAAGTCCGATCTTATTTATCTTTTTATAAGATCGATTCAATTTTTCTTTAGTTCACATTCCGGACGGGCACAAAACTTTCGGTCGTCATATTACAAAGCCGATTTCAAATGCATTTTTTTATTCTGGTCAACTAAAAAGACTTTCAGTTAACATGAAGCCGATTTTAAATCCATAAATCTCATTCCGGTCAATACTTCTTTATTATATCATTATGACTCAAAACCGGTTTACGTCCCCATTTTTCAATTCAAATTCAATCATAAGTTGAGAAGAAAACAGAAAGCAAAAAGCAGCAAGCATGAATTAACTATGAAATTAAAATCATATTTTCAGTCAGATCGTAAAATAAGCATGACGTCAGAGATGCAGCTTATCAAGTAATAATTAAAATAGCAAGTTTGATATACTATGTGCTGAAACATTTAAATCTGAAAAGAACACTTGTAATTTTTTTCTTAAAGCTGGGATTTAAAAATAGAAGTAAAATCTGAGTTTAAAAAGGGAAGGTACACTTGCCTAACTGTTGACTGCCCACTCCGACTTACTCGAAGCTTTTTCTCCTTATTCACTCTTTACCCTCCTTCCTCGCTAAGAATTTCACACCCATCCCTCAATTGAAGCTCAGTTTATAAAGAGAAGGGATTAGGTAGAGTAAGTGGGGTGGATTACCTACTTAATACTTCCCTTCAGAAGTTAGGTGGAAGTGAATGGGGTAAGTTACCTGCTTGGTACTTTTATCTAGAAGGTCAACGGGGTAGTTCACTTGCTCTGATTAGATTCGGATCTAGTTGGGATCCAACAAAGTTGGCCATTGCCTTTAGTTTGCCATTTATCCTTGTCGATATTTTTGAATTCAGTAGTCAATTCTAGCTGATCAACATTTTCTTCAAAGTCGGTCAACCTTTCTATTGGTCAACTTTTTCGTTCAACGCCTCTTACTCTAATCTGGCCAACTTTTACTCAAAGTCGGTCAATATTTTTTTTCTCTTATTCAAGGTCGGTCAACATTTCTAAAAACTGGTCAACCCTTCGGTCAACCTTCTAATCAACATCTTGATGCGGGTCAACGTCTTGATACCCGTTAACATTTTGACGATGATCAATATGTCAACGTTGGTCAATATTTTGACGCCAGTTAATATTTTGACGCCAGTCAATATCATGACACCGGTCAACATTTTGATTACTATTAGTTCCGGTCTTATAAGGCCACTCCGGTTTAAGTCGAAATCAAAACATTCCGATTTTTAGTAGCAATATTTTACTT
>JAODPA010021694.1:0-12941 GCA_025585075.1 Nepenthes mirabilis | reverse complement strand
GATAGTATTTGTATAGGAAATGCTACATAGAATGAAATATAGGGTGGGTTTACCTGTTCTCAGACTAAAATTTTTGTCCATATTCATTTATCATCCAAATTAGATCAAACTAAGCTAGATAGATTATTCTCTTATATATTTAAAAGCATAAATTAATTTTCAATTTATGCTTTTTTCTTTCCACGTCTACTTCTCCTCTTCCTTTTTTTTTTTTTTTTTTTCAAATTTTACATTTATTTCTTCAAAAAATTGCTAAAAACTCGGTTCAATTTGTGACTTCATACAGAGAGAGGCATATGCTCACAAAATTTGGAGAGATTTTACTTACCCCCAAAAAAAAGTAATTTAAAAAAAAAAAGTAGAGATTCAACGAAGACAGATTTAAGCATTAATTACTCTTCATTTCTTCGAGGGACAGAAAACATCGGTCACAGTTTCGGACCATGTGAGGAATTTGGAGAATTGGGAGGAATTTTCTATTTTTTTAAAGCATTAATTATCATGAGAGGAGTTTCAGATCATTTAAGCATCTCTTCGTCTACTTTGACAGATGTCCCTTTTCCCAATTGTTGAGATGGTGTATGCTCGGAGCCAAATACATGAAGGAAGCTGATCCAAAGAGCTCCTCAAGGAGGACGTGCACAGAAGATGACAGAATCAATTGCATCAGAAGGCTGTAAAGGCCAAATCAAATCATAAAAGATACATTAGTATCTAACTGAGGATATAAACCATTGGCCCTCTTACAAGATATCGAGAGGACTCTAGCCCAATATATAGTAACACTTGACATGCTAAAAAGGCAACTGACATACTTAAAAGAAATATTAATAAAATAAACGTTAATTGAAAAATATAGATGCACTCAACAAAGATCAGGAAAAAGATGCAGCCGTCCCCCTGTCCAAAATATGCCGCCAACCAGTGCCAAACTATATGTTAATAACTTCTTTGGACATTTAATTTATAAATATATTACCAACTCTTAGCCAAAAAGATCAGCAAATATTTGCAAAAAAATCCACTACTTAGAGATTTTAAAAGATCACCTTGAAACTAGCAAAGAGAGCTCTCTCCCAACACCGAGTTAAGAGGAAAGAGTATCTACCCATCCATGAGGGAGTCTTGCAACTGAATTTAAGGAGTTGTTGATCTCTTAACACACATCACTCTTCTCAATTGATATCAACTAAGGTACCAGAGGGATTTATTTAGGTAAAAAATCTCAATCCCCCTTAATTTTATTGTTTGCAATGTATAAGATTAAGATTATTACAATCGAGTTTGGATCATACTCTGAGTTATTAACACTTTGGATAGATCTTTGTTAAAGTGTATTTCATCAGCGCCATCGGTGAGAACTCTAAGTTGAGCCCTACCTAGCTACATGCTCAGTCTTTTCATATATATATATATAAAAATGGAGAGAACAAAAGCACTCATTTTATATAAAAAGCTCAAGGCAAAAATACACTTCATTGAATACTCCTACCTAGGGGGCAAGAATCCTCACCCCTCAAATTTAGGTTGTCTCAAACATGGCTGTCATTCTTAGCATCATGTTGACCCAAACGGGCAAAACTTTTATAAGGAGGTTCAACAACAAAGTCGAGCTCTAATCAGTTGAAATAGGCCCGCCCACCCGTGCCCTCGATAAAGTGTACTGATCTTGCCTTAGAAGTACCACTTGACCACGCCAACACAGAAGCATTGCGGCTGGGTTCATCTCCACAAAGGATAGGCCAATGCATAAACCTTTATATCGATTCCAATAGCCGCAATGATGTTGCATGAATGATGACACCTCAGTCAAGAAGGTCCATGGAGAGGCTTCTTGTGGTTGATTTTAAGGACTTGGTAATCTCTTTAACTTACCTTATTCTTATTAAACTAAAATTGAATTAGGCATCGAAGTGTTTTATTTGGGATAAATGCCTAGGCCTCATTAACATTGTTGTTTGTGATATGTGAGTTCAAAAATATTATATTCTAATTGAAATTCTACTATGAATTATTACCACTCTAGATAGACCTCTATTCAAGTAAATATCATTAGTGTGGTCTGTAGGAACTTTAAGTTAAGCCCTATTAAGCTATACACTCAATCTTCATTATAAGAAAGGGAGAGAATAAAAATACTCTTCTTTGTGGGAAGCTTAAGGTAGCAATGCACTTCCTCAAATGCCACCACCTATAGGGTAGGAGCCCTCCCCCCCCCCCTTAAGAAATAATGAAGTCATCCCATACATGGCTTCCATTTTTGACATTATGATGACCCAGATAGGTGAAATATCCAATGCTATAAGGAGGCTTAATAACAACAGTAGAGTCTCAATTGGCCGGAGTAGGCCCACTAGTGCCCCTGATAGAGGGCATTGACCTTGCATCAAAAGTACCACCTAACAACACTAGCGCAGAAGCATCACGAGAAAGAGTGACTCTATAAGGAATAGACTAGCACAAAAAGCCTCTATGTTGAATCTAGTTTTCCCAATGATACCACATGAATAATGACACCCTTGGATAAGAAGGTCCATGGAGATGCATTCTAGCAAAAACGAAACTATCAAGTTAAGCATCCCATGGTCCGAGACTCCATGTCAACAAGTGATAGCAACCAGCACTAACCTCAAAACCTTCTTCGACACCTGTAGTCAAGTGTTCATGACCTGGGTCAAGGGACATATTCAGAAGAATAAGCAAAGAATCTCAAAGACCCAGGTCCAACATGTTGAATAGGGGTAGGTGCTTACACCCTCTTCATTGGTTCCATCCAGGGATTCTCCTTGTTAAAGAAATTCAACATCTGTAGATTGAGCCATATGATAATTCATCTTGATAACTTTTACATTTTGTCAAGGTTTCAAAGACTTAAGACGTTTTCCTTGGTTAGAGCTTCCTGATGATGCTGAAGACCGATGCTTGTACATGGTTCTACTGACTATGGGCTAGAACATATTTTCCATTGAAGAGCTATCTTAGAGTTTTCTATCCTTGTTTTCCTTTGAAGAAAGGCAACGAAATATCCATGACACCTAGCTAATGCGTGACATGACTAAAGTGAGAGCTTGAAGGATTATTTTCTCCAATATATTATCTAGATGCATGATATTCCCATCCTAGCCAACAAAACAAAGGTGGGGATATTATGTTGCACCTAATAGGGAGCAGAGTCTTAATAATGAGATGACTTGCCTTCTACAAAGAGATATAGGACAGGGCCTTTCCTATATCCTGTTGGAGGAGTCCAATGAAGCAAGACTGCTAATCAGGTGATCGGGGACAGACCCAATCACTCTAAAAGGTAAAAGGCCAGATATAGTATGACGGAACAGATTTTTTTTGATTCCGTCATTCATAATACAATTGAAAATCCAAACTAAACTAATTAGGTGCAACACAGGATCACTGATGCCATCTAGGACTCATATATTTTTAACCATAATAAGTATAGCGGAAGTTATTCTAACACTTGCAGAAATATTCATATTCATTCCAAAATATTTATTTTCGAGTACATAGCAAAAAATGTTTAACCACAGAAGTTCATCAAGTCATTACAATAATATTTCTCCAAAATAAGCTTCCAAGGTCTTTAATAATCGTTCAGACAAGTTCTAATCACTCCAACTCGTCAGGCACAAGCTCTAAAGTTTCATTTGTAGGGGAAAAAACATAAAACAATGAGCCGAGGCCTAACAAGGTATATGCACATGAGTAGTAAAACAATGATGCAGAACAGATAATCAAAATACAGTCCAAGAAGTAGAGAAAACATACCTTGACAGTACTATACTTCAGAATCGGTAATCGGTACAGTAAACGGTATACAGTAACATAACATATCGGTAATCGGTACGATAAACGGTGAACAATACATATCATATCGGTAAATAGTATTTCATATTCGATAATCGGTACTTCCTATTTGATAATCAGTACGGTAACATAACATATTAGTAAAATAGTAAACGGTACTTCATATCATATCGGTACAGACCCTACCAGTACACCCTACTAGCTGAAGGAGCGAATAATCGAGGATAGATTGTATTTACTCCACATAATTTAAGGCCGGTAACTGTCATATGGGTATCCCATCTCACGAGATCGGTACGGTATGCCACCCGAAGGTAGACCGGTAACGGTAATTCCTCCTGACCGTAATGCCCCGAGGGCAGGGTAGACCACAAATAACTCCATGGACAGAGTTATCCTCGATTACCACCGAAAAGTCCTAAGGCATGCCTGAGAACCTATCTGGACTGTAGTCAGTCTTGGGTCCAAAATAACAGAAATAGAAAATACTTCCTTCTTGAAAGCCATATTCAATAAAGCCGGAGTTCAAAAGTCAGAGTTCTTTATTGACAAAGCCAGAGTGCTTAAAAAGCCGGAGTGTTTTTCACTAAAAGGACGGAGTGCTTTTTATTTAAAGGGACAGAGTGCTTTTCATTAACAAGACGGAGTGCTTTTTACTAACAGGATGGTGTGTTTTTTACTAACAGGACGGAGTGCTTTTTACTAACAGGATAGAGTACTTTTTACTAATAGGACGGAGTGCTTTTTACTCAAAGGACGGAGTACTTTTAAAAGCCAAAGTTTTATAAATCTGGAGTGCTTTTTACTGAAAGTCGGAGTACTTTTAAATGTCAAAACTCATAAATCCGGAGTACTTTTTACTGAAAGTCGGAGTACTTTTCGGACGGAGTGCTCAAAAAGCCGGAGTGCTTAAAAAGCCGGAGTGCTCAAAAGCCGGAGTTCATTTTCCTCAAGAGACGGAGTTCATTAAAAGCCGAAGTTCATTTTAAGGCAGGAGTTCTTTTTCCAAAAAAAGGACGAAGTTCTTTCTTCTTTCTTTTTTCTCAAAGGACAAAGTTTATTTTCTCAAAGGTCGGAGTTCATTTTCAATACAAAGTCGGAGTTTATTTTACATTAAGACCGGAGTTCAAAAAGCCGGAGTTCAATTACAAATGCCGAGTTCATTTAATATGTAGGAAACCGAGTTTAATTTTCATATGGCCAACTTCATTTTACAATGCAGAAGGTCGATATTCAATGCAGGAAGCAGGAACTTTAAAACAGAGTACACGTGCAGTAAAGCATGAATTTCAAAACAAAGTACACTTGCGATATTCTTAAAGCATGAACTTAAAAAGCAGCGTCCGAAGTAACTTGCCTGAGAGTTGCCCAGTATCACCGTTTTGAAGTTTCTCCTTTACTCCCTCCTTTCTGCTTGTATTAGCTGACTACTTCAATCAACCGACGCTGGGTTTTTATAGAGGAGGGGTTTGGTAGGGTAAGTAGGGTAAGTCACTTACTCCCGTACTTGTTTGCAGACGGTAGGTGGGAGTAACTAAATTAGTTTACCTACTCCATTTGGTCGTCGCCTAGTTGGATTCTAACTAAATAGTAAAGTTTACTTTTATCTTTAGTTACCATTAGTTTATCCGGTCAACTTTTTGGTCAATATTTCTAATTAAGTCGAGTTCAAATACATGTAGTGCCGACTTTAATTTTTGTAAACCTTTCAAGAAATCCCGTCAACTCTTCAATTCCGGTCAACGTCTTCAAATCCGGTCAACTCTTCCAATCCGGTCAATATCTTCGAATCCGGTCAACTCTCCAAATCCGGTCAAATTTTACTTCGGCCTCTTGCACTTCTAAAACTGGCCAGTCATTTCACGTGGCCGGACTAGATTTAACAAGGGTGGAGCCGGACTTATTTTGTACTTAAGGAAAGGTCGAACTTGATTAAGGCTTAAGGAGGCCGGTTTAGATTTCGTATTTCGGTCAACACTTTAAGCCATTTGATTTTAGGATCACACAATTCTCCCCCACTTAAAAGAATTTCGTCCTCGAAATTAAGGAAATATTTCATTCTATTTCGCGCTAAACCTCAATGTTGATCATTTTCTTTGGTTATTAACTTAAACCTTTTTATATGCTCAGGTTCATGACTCTTCCGCTGCGCGCTCTGATTAATCAGTTAGCTTTGGTTTGTTCAATTTCATCTTACCACCACTATCACAGCCTAGCATTTTGGTTCTTTTAGCCATAATCCCAATATGAAATTCAAGATACAATTAGATTTTAAAAGCAGGATACTTTACATTTTCTTTATTTCATGTCAGATTCCCTTCTAAACATCCAAGCTTTGTGATAACCTTGATTTAGATTGATTCTAAAATATCCATACCTCATAAATATCCCTCACAGATCCTCATTTCATAACAGGGGAAGAAGTCCTAACTACGACCGTCTCTGTGGATTTGGTTCAGTCTTAGACCATTGCTCAAGACCTCGAGATCCTAACACTTAGCAGCCTCAAAATCTTAAAGTCCATATACTGAAGGAAACAACTTTTCTCAAACCCTCAACCCGTGGCAAGATCAAAACTGTAAATTATATGGTCACCATTGGTTCAATGTGGCTTCAGATTCCATTGTCCAATTCATTACCTCTACACTTAACAATTTTAAGACCTCATTGGCATGTGAATCGACACATTATTTGAAATCAACCTGGGGGTATCATTTGATCGTCATTTAAGTGGAGACATTTCATTACTGATTTCAAGTAATTCTGATAAGGAATTCCTCTCCTAATTGACCCAAGAGTATTAATCCTCAATAATCTAGGGAAGTTCATCCTCATAATTTTTTTTTAAATTATCAGATCAGAATTATCTTTCAAGTGATTCTTCGTACATCAATTTGGAGACTTCTGACATTGACTATTGATCTTAGTATTCTCCTCCGTCAAATATATTGAGATCCATTTCTAACCTTAAATTTCCTTCAAGGGATCATTCTTAAGTCCTCAGAGGTCCTATCACAAAATTCTAATTACAGGTGGGGCAATTCCGTCCCACGGACATCTCCCCCACTTTGGTGATTATTTATTAATACTGACTAACAAAATCCCAATCTTTCTTATAAACTCGTCATCTATACTAACTTACCTGATCATTGATAAGTCCTATTATCATATGGTTCTACGACTCCATTAATAGTGTCTAGTCAATACTTTTTTTAATTCCTTAGAGGCTAATGTCAAATTCAGTTTCCTTAAAATCGCCCATTAAAACAGATTAGCTTGGTCATACATACGTTCCTTTAAAACCCTCACAGCCAGATTCTTGAACGGTCATCTATTGACTTCAAAAAGGACAATCCTAATTCTAATTAGGTTGAACGCCTTTTAACTTATTTAACCTTACCTCTTACTCAGAATTTCATAACCTCATAACAGGGTACTGCATCTTTTACCAACGTTCTTGAATATTATTTCAACTCTAGAGGTTCGAAATCTCTCAAAAATCATCCCTAAACCATCAGCTCTACTTATTTGCTATACCGACCAAATGAATCAAGTATTCTCATCTGTGCTACAGTTTCTAAATCTCACAAAATCCATAAAGCATACATATGTCTATACAATCAGGAAACAAATCAAAATTTCGTGATTAAGAGAATACCTTCCTCTGCCTTCGGGGTGTCTCTGGGCCTTGCACTGCCGCCATAATACTCAGACTTCTTTTCTTTTGACCTTTTGATAATGGACAATCTTTTATTAGGTGGCCCAACTTTTCACAATTATAGCACGCTCTTATTGCTTTATAACAAGTTTTTTCCATGTGTCTCTTCCTACAATATGCACATTTAGCAGTTGATGTTGGCAAACTAGTCACCGACAAAACTTCGGCAGTGCTCTTCCCCGCATTCACCATTTTTGCCTTCTTGGATGACTCCGGTGGTTCCACATGTGAGTTCCTACTAGGATTCTCCCAACTAGCAGCCCTTTTTGTAAGAAATTTTTGTGTCTCTAACTCTTCCTCGAGTACCGAGGCCCTATCGAGGATCTCAGTATAAGTCTGAAACTCCTGGATCACTAATTCTTCTCTAATCTCATTATTTAACCCTTGTAGGAACTTTTTAGTCATCCTCGATTAATCCTTACTACATGATGAGACAATTCGATGAGCCTCGTGCCATACTCTGCTACGGTGCGACTTCTTTGCCTAAGTTCGATAAGTGCTCCTTCCCTCCAATTCTGAAGGTCATCGGGAACATATTCTTTCCAGAAAGTCTTCTCAACCGTTTCCCAAGAAATTTCCTCATCCAACCATCCCATTGCTCTTTTCTTTTTAGCCCACAAATTATCGGCCTCTTCTTCTAATTTATAAGTTGTAAAGGTAACTCTTTCGTTATCAGAACATTGGATAACTGTAAATACTTTCTTCAATTTCCTAATCTAATTTTCTGCCTTCAGCGGATTTGCTTCTCCTTAAAATTCAGGCATATTTGCTCCCTTAGACCTCTCGTACACAGATGGAATCGGTTGTGGTGCAAGAAGTAGGGCCACATGATGCCGTTCCACCTTCTCTACAACATTATTACCCTTTCCAGCAAAGTCACATACTCAGCTTCTTGATCATAGGGGGTACTAGCACTACCTCGGCCATATCTTCTTCTCCTTTTATTAGCTATCCTAAAATCAAGACAGGTGCAACATTGAAATCCTAAAAAAAGTCAGTTAGAGAAAAGGAAAATATCCATCAGTTTTGTGAAATTCAAACTTAGCCTAGGAGTCAACTTCTTAAGAGTCCTAATCACCTTGGTTACCTAGACTTAATCCTACGAAAATTTAGTAGAAAGATTCAAATATATGCTTCCGCTTTTCGATCGATCAATTCGTAAGGCATCTCAACTCTCTGATACCAATTGTAACGGAACGGATTTTTTTTTTTGATTCCGTCATTCATAACACAATTGAAAACACAAACAAAACCAATTAGGTGCACCACAGGATCACAGATGCCATCTATAACCTATATACTTTTAACCATAATAAGTATAGCGGAAGTTATTCTAACACTTGCGGAAGCATTCATATTCATTCAAAAATATTCATTTCTGAGTACATAGCCAAAAATGTTTAACCATAGAAGTTCATCAAGTCATTACAATAATATTTCTCCAAAATAAGCTTCCGATGTTTTTAATAATCCTTCAGACAAGCTCTAATCACTTCAACTCATTAGGCACAAGTTCTAAAGTTTCATCTGTAGGGAAAAAAATATAAAATAGTGAGCCGATACCCAACAAGGTACATACATATGAGTAGTAAAACGATGATGCAAAACGGTCATGTAATTATGTATAAACAGAACGGTTAATCGGAATGCAATCTAAGAAATAGAGAAAACATACTTTGATAGTACTATACTTCAGAATCGGTAATCGGTACAGTAAACGATAAACAGTAACATAACGTATCGGTAATCGGTACGATAAACGGTGAACATTACATATCATATTGGTAAAAAGTATTTCATATTCGATAATCGGTACTTCCTATTCGGTAATCGGTACGGTAACATAACATATCAGTAAAACAGTAAGCGGTACTTCATATCATATCGGTACAGACCCTACCAGTATACCCTATTAGCTGAGGGGGCGAATAATTGAGGATAGATTGTGTTCACTCCACACAATCTAAGGCCGGTAACTGTCATATGGGTATCCCATCTCACGGAATTGGTACGGTATGTCACCCGAAGGTAGGCCGGTAACGGTAATTTCTCCTAACCGTAACGCTCCGAGGGCAGGACGGACCTCAAATAACTCCATGGACAGAGTTATCCTCGATTACCACTGAAAAGTCCTAAGACATGCCGAGAACCTATCCGGACTGTAGTTAGTCTTGGGTCCAAAATAACAGAAACAGAAATAGTTCCTTCTTGAAAGCCATATTCAGTAAAGCCGGAGTTCAAAAGCCGGAGTTCTTTATTGACAAAGCCAGAGTGCTTAAAAAATTGGAGTATTTTTCACTCAAAGCACGGAGTGCTTTTCATTAAAAGGGACGGAGTACTTTTCATTAACAGGATGGAGTACTTTTTACTAATAGGATGGAGTGCTTTTTACTCAAAGGATGGAGTACTTTTAAAAGCAGAAGTTTCATAAATTCGGAGTGCTTTTTACTGAAAGCCGGAGTACTTTTAAAAGTTGAAGCTCATAAATTCAGAGTACTTTTTACTGAAAGTTGGAGTGCTTTTCGGACGGAGTGCTCAAAAAGTCGGAGTGCTTTTTTCTCAAAAAGCCAGAGTGCTGAAAAGCTGGAGTTTATTTTCCTCAAGGGACAGAGTTCATTAAAAGCCGGAGTTCATTTCACATTAAGGCCAGAGTTCATTTTAAGGCAGGAGTTCTTTTTCCAAAAAAAGGATAGAGTTCTTTCTTCTTTTTTTTTTCTCAAAGGACGGAGTTTATTTTCTCAAAGGCCAGAGTTCATTTTCAATACAAAGCCGGAGTTTATTTTACATTGAGGCCAGAGTTCAAAAAGTCGGAATTCAATTACAAATGCCGAGTTCATTTAATATGTAGGAAACCGAGTTTAATTTTCATATGGCCAACTTCATTTTACAATGCAGAAGGTCGATATTCAATGCAGGAAGCAGGAACTTTAAAACAGAGTACACGTGCAGTAAAGCATGAATTTCAAAATAGAGTAAACTTGCAATATTCTTAAAGCATGAACTTAAAAAGTAGCGTCCGAAGTAACTTGCCTGAGAGTTGCCCAGTATCACCGTTTTGAAGTTTCTCCTTTACTCCCTCCTTTCTGCTTGTATTAGCTGACTACTTCAACCAACCGACGTTGAATTTTTATAGAGGAGGAATTTGGTGGGGTAAGTGGGATAAGTCACTTACTCCCGTACTTGTTTGCAGATGGTAGGTGGGAGTAACTAAATTAGTTTACCTACTCCATTTGGTCGCCGCCTAGTTGGATTCTAACTAAATAGTAAAGTTTACTTTTATCTTTAGTTACCATTAGTTTATCCGGTCAACTTTTTGGTCAATATTTCTAATTAAGCCGAGTTCAAATACATGCAGTGCCGACTTTAATTTTTGTAAACCTTTCAAGAAATCCCGTCAACTCTTCAATTCCGGTCAACGTCTTCAAATCCGGTCAACTCTTCCAATCCGGTCAATATCTTCGAATCTGGTCAACTCTCCAAATCCGGTCAAATTTTACTTCAGCCTCTTGCACTTCCAAAATTGGCCAGTCATTTCACATGGCCGGACTTGATTTAACAAGGGTGGAGCCGGACTAATTTTGTACTTAAGGAAAGGCCGAACTTGATTGAGGCTTAAGGTGGCCGATTTAGATTTCGTATTTCGGTCAACACTTTAAGCCATTTGATTTTGAGATCTCACATATAGCTTACTAGAAGAGTCACACAGCCCCTAATGTAGGAGGCTATTACCCGAAGAACTGGTGCATCATCAATACCTAACGTTGCTTAGCAAAACTTGTGTGAATCTCATGATGCAGATTAAGGACAAGCACCTGCTAAAATCGCCTAAGCCCATATGACGTCTTGGCAGCTAACTAGTCTAAGTGCTTTCTCTCCCATCAAGGATCAGACAAAACATAGAAGACCACAGTAACCACTAGAGAGAGATTGAGGCCATTATTAAAATGGAGGCTATTGAATAAGTTCTTCCAAGGTGGTTAGAACCTACCCCTAGTACATACTAGAGGGACAAAACCTCAACAACCTTGCAACTGAATTGCCATCAGCATAGTTAATATGATGGGATCTCGACTAGGGAGAGAAACAAGAGCTAGGAGTAAAGTAGTCATCCAAAGCAAGAGGGCATCATGTTTGACAGTAACGATTACATTCATGAGACCTCTAGATATCTTATATATTTCAATGATTACACCTGATATGAATTGACTCGTCAACAATTCAAGCCCTTGGAAGGTCCATTATTTGATCTAGACAACTAGTTGACCAAAGTTGAAAGATTGGTTGATCTAAATGTAACTCCTAGGATTTATCCTAAGAAATCCTCTCAAAAACTAACTTTGCTTGTAGCGAACCTATTTCCAGTCTGTAATGCCATCATTGAACAATTAACCCTAGTGAATTTTGAGGAGGTCACCGCCACCTCACACCTAAAAATAAAACTTTTAGACACTTCGGGGATCAAGAAGTGAGGCGACCAAGCAATGGGGAGGCACTGCCACCCTATCTAGTTCTAGGGATCCAAATTGCAATAGTTGCAGAAGGACCTAGACCCAAAAAATCAAGTCATGCATGCGGAAGGGTACACTGGTGAAAAATGCCCTCAAAGTACCCTTGGAACCATCCAAGCATGAAAGATACTTCTAAGTTGGATAAGTATTGAAGCAGGAGTCAGGGATGACCTAGTGGCTTTCCTCCGTGCAATTCGAGACATCTTTAGATGGACTTTAGCCTACATGCCCAATATATATCTCTGAATGTAATAAGCCACAAGTTGAACATTCTTCCTTAGCACAAACGTGGAAAAAGCATTGAATTACCCCCTTGAAAAGCTACAAATTGTAAGGGAGGAAGTCAAGAATGACCAGAGCAAACTTTATTCAGGAGGTATAATTCTTAGAGTGGTTGTCCAACTTAGTGATAATAAACAAGACTAATGGAAGTTGGAAGATGCACCTTGATTTTACTAGTGTAAACAAAATATGCTCCAAAGATAACTTCCCTTACCTTGAATTGACAAGTTGTGGACTTTCCCTTGAGACACCAACTCTTAAATTTTGTGGATACATACTTCGGCTATATTTAAATCTTGATAGACCCATCAAAAAAGGAGCATACCGCCTTCATAAGTGATCAAGGCCATTGCTACTATAACGTCATGTTGCTTGGTCTCAAGAATGTGAGGGCAATCTATCAGCGGATTGGAAATATAGATTATAAAATCTCGATATTTTGATTTTGGGTCAATTGGACTCTTGATAATTTATGGTGTTTAATTATGAATTTAATAAAAAAGATAGAATCTTATAAGCCTAACAATTTACATACAAGTATGGGCTAACCTTATGAAAACCCTGAACCGGTTAGATACACAAAAACTTTAGAATAATATTTTAATAATTTATTC